>CM021734.1:68754984-68803681 GCA_011075105.1 Heteronetta atricapilla | reverse complement strand
CTTCCTTCCTTCCTTCCTTCCTTCCTTCCTTCCTTCCTTCCTTCCTTTTTTCCTTCTTTCCTTCCTTCCTTCCTTCCTTCCTTCCTTCCTTCCTTCCTTCCTTCCTTTCTTCCTTTCTTCCTTCCTTTCTTCCTTCCTTTCTTCCTTCCTTTCTTTCATGGGACTAAGACATCACCCTTTAAGCAAAGAGTCTGCTTAACACAAATTTAGTGGCAGATATACCTGCATGCAGCTGTTCCATTTGAAGACAAAAGAGAAATTTTCTTCTAAAATAGCTCTGACTTGGCTGAAAGATCCAGAATACATTACAGAGACCACCAGGTTTTATTCGCTGTACTAATCCTTGTTAATTGTGTAAGACTGGTATTTCCAAATTTGTGAATATGTCAATCAAAACAAAAACAAAATCAGCTTTCCTGTGGTGATCAGACATCTCCACCCACGACTTAAACCCACTAACATGAACCAAGCTTCACAAATTGTGATGTTTTAACCTGTTTTGAAGCCTCAGCAGCCTTCTTATCCTGTATCTGATTTTGAGGTTTGAGCTGGCTCTGCTTTACAATTATTTTTGGAGCCCGTAGAAACTTTTATCCAGGAACTTTATCCTTTCTGTCAGCTGAAGCCAAATGCTTTCCTTGTACATGTCCTATTTTCTCTCATGAAATCACCTTTTGAAGGTTCTCCTGACAAACCTCATTGTCCTAAAACATTAGCCAGATCCTCTGGAAGAGCACATGCTGTACTTCAAGCCACGTGTTGGCTTATTGCTGTTCAAAGACCACCTCACTGAAATCAGCCCCAGAGTATGCAGAAGTCCCTTCAGGGCCTGCAAGGTCACCCTACCCCAGCCTGGGTGCCTCACCAGGACAGTGGGACTGAGAGCACCCAAACCCCAGGCCCTCAGCAGGACTGTGGCTTGTAGTTTTCTGGTTGTGAGCCTGGTCTGTTGTAATAAGCCAGAGAAGGTTAAGGATTCCTGGAGCTGGAAAAAGAGTAGAATTTCCAACATGAGTTGTGAGAATGTATTTTGGACTTGCTAACCATGGTGATTATCAGAACTGCGGTTAACTTCAGTGGGACTGAGATCAGTGCTGCACATGTACTCTGTTTCCATCCTGACTCCTTCAAGGTGAACACAAAGTCCTTTATTCAGCTTCCACAGCTTTAAAGCCATTGCTTTCCTCAGTTCTCTTTTACTAGCTTCATTTTTTAGCTTAAGACAACCCTCATCAGTATGACGAACATGCTGAAAGCAATCATGCTGTGGTGAGTTTTGCCATGTGGGTCATCTCTTCTGTGTCCTGAGCTCACTTTTGTGCATTACTGAGGAGTTAGGAAGAGCTGCTCTGTGTTTGCTGTCTGTGCAGCACCTATGTGTGCAGCTGAAGACAGCTAATATATGCTTTGATATACTTGATTATCAAGTACTCAGTGTTTTCTTGATTAGGAGATTAGGGAACATAAACATAATGATATATTAGTATTTTTATCACATCTTTATGGGGAAATAATCCTCCCTGCACAACCTGGCATTAGCTTTTTAAATATCCCTTTGTTCTTTATCCTCCCACTGTTTATCAGGATGCTTGTCATCTCAAAGTCTCTGTCATCATCAGACATTTCATTCTCTGAATGTTAACTTATTATTCTGAAGTTATTTGAAGGATAGTCCTGCAGACAATTTTAACTGTTTCTGTTCACATTGCATTATAACCTGGCATTCACATCAATATAATTTTCTGTGCCCAAATCCCTCCTGAAGTTTCTCACTGAAAATGAGATCTTTCTCCTCAAGCTGTATCTCTTCAAGTTCAGCAGTAAGTCCTGTCCTGAAATAATGGAAAAAAAGTGTTCAATTATGCAGGTTTACATTCATATCTAGAAAAAGTATACAGGCTTATATCAAAGCCTATTAAATTTGATGAGTATATTTTCATTGAGCTCACTGAATTTTCAATCAGGCTGTAATGGGAATCTTTCAGTTTATTTCCCCATGTATTTGCATTTTCTCTTTAGGCTTATAAGCCTATACCTTTCCTTAGGGAAATATGTTCCTGTCTGGTGTATTTTTTGTTTGCAGAAAATAATTGAAAACCTTTGACTTGTTTATAGCTCTCCCTCAAGGACTGACTCCCTTGTGTGTCTTCTGAAAGGGAACTTCCTCCGAAACAAATGCACTTAGTGATGACTTCGGAGAAACAAACATATGGCAACACAATGAGATTTCCTCGAATTTGATTTAACAAAGAATTCAAGTTTCTAGTGAGTCAGAAACCACCTTCCCAGTTTATTTTTTGGGCATCTGTGCTATTCCTAGACTGGCACTGGAGGAGAAATGGTTTAACTTCCCTGCTCAAAGACAGGTGAATAGACTTAAATTACAGCAAAATGCAGCCTCCTTGTAAACGGAGTCCAGTCAGTAGACAAATCACACATCAACCTTCCAGCTTAGCTCCAGGCTGCTACCTCATTAGCTCTGGCTTAGTGATTAAAGATGAGCCTGTCAGCCTACAGAAGCACTGTCACAGGAGGGATTTCGTATTGACAAGGTAAAGAACAATGCTGGTGCACTTTCTGACAAACATCACAAATACTGCTGTGCTCAGCATAACTGGTTAGGCAGTCAGGGAAACCACCTTTCTGAGCTGCACAAGGAAATAAAATACCCTGCTGTGGTTGGAAGCAACCTTTTTCTTTGCACTGCTAAAAATAGTGACTTTCTTCTGTATCTGATGTGAGAGTGTGGTGTTTTCTTCTTTTGTTTCAGAGAAAGTGGAAAAACACCACTGAGCAAGTGTGCCTAGTCTGTGTAGTACTCTAATAATATTCTAATTTAATTTTTATGTGAAATGTTGAGCTGCCTCCAATGATATGATTGGCTCCAGACCAAAATTTCACATAAAAATTAAATGCAGGAGAACAATGCAAGTCTCTGCTCTACCATTGCACGGCTTAAAGCACCAAGAGTGGCAGAAATAATTCAGTAAGTCTCATAAAGACTGTTAGCACCCTCGGTGCACGGGGAGCCCTGATGTGGCTGGGGAAGAGCTGCATGGTCCCTGCCACACGATGAAATGTGAGTGTGCATCTTGCTCTGGCTAGCGTATTGGGGTAGAGAGAGATGGACCTAAACCTCTGCTGTGCCCCCATGCTCTGGTTATTCTATGTTGACTCGTGCTTGTGTGAAATAAGTGAGCCTGAAGGTAGAGGAATACTTTGGGGAATTTATAATCTGTGTCTTCTGCTTGTTTGCAAGTGCACATAGGGCTAGCTCAGCAGCCGTCTCTTCATGCTAGCTGGTCATCTGGTGGGAGCTCCCTCACCAGGGCAGGGGCAGCAGGGGTCCTTTGCAGCCCTGAAACCCAAAGTTGTAAACCAAAATGCTTGTTTTTTTCCTTAGAGAGAAGAATGACTCAGAGCCAGGTACTCAGCAGGGAAAAGATATTAAGGTCCATGAGCATGCAGGGAAGTGGAGCGATGGTTGCCATCAAGGAGGGCTTCCAGGCCCAAACAGAACGTGTCCAGCTCTGCCAGTGTCCCAGTCACAGGCAGAAATTTGGCAAGGGCCATGGGCCCCAGAGGAATTGGCTTCAGGCCCAAAGCTTTTTGATTCAGTGATATCTCACACCCACTTGATCTACAACACGAAGATGGCAAAAAGCAGCTCCTGCAATCTGCTGCAGGTCCAAAAGAAATTTTAAATACACAAAGGTGAGAGACACTGTTTTGCCATTTCCTTCACTCCTCTCAGTGCATGTAATAACAACATGAATTAGAAGTTTATTCTTAAAATACTCTTTCGTATGAAGAATGAAATTGGCACATAATTGTCAATAGCTGGCAGCTGATCAGCAAAAACGTCCAGCCAGCTCCAGAGCTGAGGCCAGCTGAGCTCTGTAAGCAAGGGGAAAAATAGTGAGCCAGAATATGTGATTGAATGAAATAAGGATGAAAGTAAGTAAGACATTTTAAGACCCAAGGGCCCAAATAACAATTGTAGACTTTTAGATATAGACATCTATGGGGATTCAATCTTCAGAGTTAAGCTAGAAGACATCCTTGGCAGCAGAACAAAAAAGCAATGCTTGTTTAGTGGATAATGGAAAAACATAAGGAATGGTTCCTCAGCTTGTATTGATTTTATCTCTTTCCCACTGCAGATTGTGGCTACAGGTGATGCCCTTGCTCTCTCATATATACTCAGCATTCAAATGTGTTTTGTCTTTGTGGTTGCTATCTCAGTCACTGACTTCCTGGGAATTTCTACATCTCTTTTGGATGTTTTGTAGTTTGAAGAGCTTCTATACATATGTGGGGTTTAAAAGAGAACTTTATTTAAAATTTTAAATATAATTTAAACCATAGTCTTGTACCCTAAAAATCTAAACAGCACTTTTTATTTTTTATTTATTTTTTATTATTTTTTTATTTTTTTAGCTTCAGATGCTTCCTGGGAGAGAAAACAAAGAGAAAAACCTATAAAAGTGAGATTGCCTACAACTGCTATGAAGTACTGTATCTGGACACACAATCTCTATATGATGGTAATTGTATTTTTATTCTATTTTAAAATCAACCTTCATAGCTGCTTCTTATCCTGAACATATGCCTGGCCTTACTAATGGAACGTAGTGGTGGGATACATAATTTACATGCCAATTTTCAAAATGAGAGTTCAATAACAGGGTTACTGAACTAGAGGTAGAGCTGATGTAGATATTAAGAGGAAAGCCCAATAAAAATCTTCTCATCACAAAATATGTTAGACATCTTGAAACATCTTCATTTGGGGCATTCACAGTAGCATTAGAAATTAATGAAAATGAACTGTCATAATCTAAGTGACTAAATGAAGTGCCTAAACCATATAAGCCATAATATGCAGAGGGCCTGCCTTAATATGGCTATGTAATATGTATTTATATATATATATATATAATATATAACATAGTATGATTATAACTTTCTGCAGTAAGAGCTGAATATTTGAAATATTTTAATTGAGAGAAAGACCTCCCGTTGTTTTCCTTATGACTTTAGGCCCATGCTCTGTGTTCATGGCAAACCTAAAGCTTTTGGGCAGGAACCTTGAAGTGTCCTACAGAAGGGTTAGTATTTCCCCTTCACAGCTGTGGGAAGTGGGGATGTAGAGGGATTAAGTCACTTGGCCAGGCTCTCAGAGGTCAATACCATTGCTAGGAATAGAACTGAGATCTTCTGGTTCTACTCACTTTTATGGATTTTTATGTTGCCATTTTTGAGGGGTTGACTGATGTTTTAGCGACTCTTATAACAGTGGAATGTGCTGAGAGACCAACCAAGACATCTTTATTCCACACCACCTTTTAACTGTGGCACACCTGTATTTAAGCCAAAATAATAACAAAAATAACAAATCCTACATTTTGGGTGCGTTATCTGAGACACTTCAATACTTTTTTTTATCTTCCTAAGCTTTGAAAAGTCTCAGGTTGTGCACCCAAATGGATAACTAAAAAGACATAAGGTAATGATGAAGAATGAGGTCCTATCACCTGAGGTAAGAGCTTTCAGAAGCCAAGTTTCACAACTGTGTTTTCACATCAATGGATTGTAGCACTGGTGAGTGGCATAACAGGAGCTAATCGCAAAATGCTCCTGTAAAAAGTAAGAAAACTCCATTGTGGCAGGGAGCTGAAAGCAATCAGCTTTAATTTACTAAGGTTTACTAATATCATTTTTTTGCAAATCAGAGTTTGGTAGTGGGATCTGATATATTTGCTTATGTGTGGTAAGCTGCAGCTGAGCTGAAGATCCCACAGCTCTGTGCAAAAGCACAGTTGATATTTTTGCTTAAAAAAAAAATCCAAACCTGAACCTTTTGGGAATCCACCATGTGTTTTGAAAAGGGTCTGAGGAGGTTACTCCCTACCCCTGTCCCCTGCAGGTTGGGGTAGGAGAGGAAAAACAGGAAGTTTGATTCATCTTACTTTCTCAGTTTTCCAAGTTGCAGTCTCCAGCTGTTTCCATCGACTTTGGTTTCTGGAAAAAATAAAAAAGAAAAAAAAGAAAAAAAAAAAAGACCTCTTTAGCTTTCTTTTAAGTGGCTCTTTGTAGAAACCTGTGTGGTTATTTTTTAACAACTCCAGAGCAGTCTTCTTTCTTCTTTTCCCAAAACAAACACCTCTTACAGAGCTTCTCCTCATCCTGAAAGAAAAGAAAGGAGAGTAAAAGGAAAACACAGGGCTGGGGTTGAAAGTGGGGGACTGGTGTCTATGTAAAGACACGGGGCCATGCAGTGTGTGACCTCAAGTGTCCATCACAGGTGACAAATGAAAACCCACTAGGAGGCTGCCTTCCACTTTGCCTAAAATCAACAACATTTTACAGAACAATCCCAGAAAAAGACTGGCCCTGGCACTTAGCATTTAGGCACTGCTGGACCTGCATTTTATGGGATATTCATCACGTACACTGTATCCCACTTGCAGGGTGTCCTCCCAGGCGTCTCCCTTCTCATAAATGCATTAACCCACGTGGACTGCAAGGTGTAGAAACTGGCTGCTTTCCTTCCTCACCTCCTTTCTTGCAGGACGAGGGCCAGAAAACCCTGCAAATGCTGGGGATCGATTAGCAGTCTTTGATGAGGTGGTTGAAATGGCTGTCACTGCAGTTCCTTCCTCTCCCTCTTCGCAGCTCGAGGAAGTGAGATTATTGGGTGTTTTTTGGTCTGGAAGCAACTGTCTGAAGTAGAGGGGGTTACTTTGTAGAGGTGCCTTTTTTCTTTTGCAAGTTATGGCTCATGTTTCAGGACTGTGGGGCAGGAGGTAAAGCAGCACATATTTATAGGCAACAAAAACTCCAGTATTAAGGCCAAATTGTGAATACCCTTGGGTGAGAACTTTAATACAGTCTTTAATGCTTTATCTTTTTTTAATTTTTTTTCTTTTTTTTTCTTTTTTCCTCATATTAGCATAGCTATCATCCATACTGAGTGTTTAAGCAGTTAGAGACACAATGCAAGGTTTTATACAGCCAGCTTTTACTCATAGTGCAGATAGACTTATTCTTGTCTCCTGACATATTGCCTCTTTTTCAGTCACTTATAATTTTGTGGAATATTTACCATTCAGTGTTAAGGGTCTGCTTTGGACTGATCTCTTTTCGTCCTGGAAATTTTTTGTAAAGTTGCTACATAGTGCTAAGAATGAAGCAAGGAGGAAAATACTCTTTTGTTGACTAAAGACTTTCTAAAGACTTTTAAAAGCAGTGGTAGTGCCTCCCTGTTTTGAAATGGGATCTTTAAAATAAGGAAATAAGGGTGTCTTTTCTACCAAAAGGCACTTTTTGCTTTTGCTATAAAAACAACAAAGCCAAGTTGCAATCTGAATGGCTGGATAGTGGGGCTTTGACTTCCTAGGGGAATGCTTGAGCTCCTCTCAGCCCCTCTTGCTGTGCGGGCTGTGTGCGTACTGGATGAGTCCGGTCCTGAAAAGAGTAAAAAGTAGAAGGCTGGAACACATGAAGTCAGGCTGAGTGACTGGGGTGGTTTGGTTAGAGAAGTGAAGGATGAGGGAGGGAGATGTGGTGCATCTTCAAATACACAAAAGGCTTTAGCGCTGAGCATGGAGATCAGGCCACAGACAAGGGTACAGGGAGATTCTCACTCTTGGTCCCTTTGCTGCCTCCCAAATGACATGGAAATTGAATCCAGTCCTGTCACTGCAAGAGGAAAGAGCCACTGTCCAGAGGGAAGTGAGGAGTTTCAAATCAAAGCCCACAGCTGGAACTGGAGGAGAGAAACTATGACTGGGTGACTAGTGGTAGATCTGCCAAGGGTACTGCATCTGTAGGAGGAGAAAAGGGATTAGCTCAGTGCAAAGATGAGGATAAGGACCCAACAAGGCTGGGAGATTTGAGAGGTGACTGGTGGAGAAGTGAACTAGGAGGTCAAGGTGCTTGTCCCAGATCCTGTTGGTCTCTGACACCCATCATTATTTTCTGTCATGTTATTAGCCAAAGAGAGATCTGTGAAGGGGATTTAAAGGCCCCTTTTACCTCCTGGTGGCCATTGTGAATAGCAGCATAATGCTACACAAGGGAATTTGTTAAATCTTTCTGAAAAACAAGCAAAATACTTGCCAACTGAAGAAAATATTATTAAAGCTGCAAATTGAGTACTTCTTGTGTGTTTGTAGATTGTCTTTCATGACAAGGTTGTGGGGATTATTCTTTGAGCATTACGGAAAGTTCTGGGAACTGATCGTGGCTGTACAGTTATAGACATTATAGGACCACTTCCCACTTCCTTGGGCCCAGAAATGTGAGGCAATGTAGAGGATAAGGCAGAATTTGGGAAAAGAGCATATGGCAAGGGAGTGATGTTCTACCCTGGAGAATTGGATACTGTCCCTTTTTCTGTCACATAGCTCCCATGTGATGATAGCTGAGTCACTCGAGCCAATCTTTTCAGAAGCTGTCAATAGCTTTACATTAGTTTTATTCTTGGTGCAGGACTTGTAGGCGTGCTGAACTTTCACAGCTGCATCTTGAAGTCAGTGGGAGCGATGCTCGGAACACAAAACAGTATTCCAAAAATGTGATTTGGGGAATTTAAAATTGTGTCCAACGTGGTTGCGTTTGGCCTTAATCTTCCTGGGATGCAGCAGCTTCCTGTCTGAAGGGACACTGCCAAGCCCCGTCACTTCAGAGTGATGCTGTGCAGGAAGGTAACTGTGAAGGTCTCAGCTGTGAGGGAGTTGTGCGCTCACTGAAAGCCCCATATGGATATAAAGGATACTATCTTCAGAGCAGGGTCTGAACAGCTTGCAGGAAATAAGGCAAAAGTAAGTCCTGCAGAAAGTCCTGAGCAACCTGCTCATCTCATTAGAGCAGCACCCTTTCTGTGCAGTGTGCATGCTGAAGCCTTGTATGTGTATGTCTTGCCAGCTACAAATTCCTCCAAATTCTCATTTCAATAGCCTAGTGCATGGGCATTCAGTAAAGCAGAAGGTGTGTAAAGGAGGAAATAGACAACATCCCCAATTTATTCAATGTCCCAGATAGGAAGAGAGCACTTTTCTCACTTTCAGTGCAAAAAGTCAGGTGGTCAGTATAAGAGGGCTTATACAAGCAAGAGTGCTTGGCACTTTGGCATGTCTGAAGGTGCCAGCATTTCCTCTGACAAAAACAAAACAAGAACAATATGGGAAAGAAGTATTCAACACCGTATCCACGAGCACTCCACCCTGCGTTGTTGGTTCATGCACCATTACTTGAGAGTACAACTAGTTTGTCTGAAACCTTCCCAAACTGCATGCAGCTCTTCCAGTGTCACACCAGTAGGCACATTACAAACACAGCTCACTTAGTGCTGAGCTAGGGGCACTGTTTTAGGTTTAAATACAACAATACTATCTCTTTCCTAGATGGCTGGTTATAAATTTATGTAAGATGGATGAATAACTAAATAAAAATCCTGGCTCATAAAGATTGTTCCAGCTAGGAAGAGAAATCAATGTTTTCAGAAATTAGGTTTCTCTGGTGCAATCCTATTTAATTGATTTAATAGCAAAGACAGCACAAAGCCCTCCTCTTAACACAGCAAGAATCACAGAAGAGGCACGGACTCTGTTTACAGCTCAAGTCTATTTTCCATCAAACAGCATAAAAGCTCTTTTCCCCTTTTCTCTCAGCTTTTCTCAGAGGCACATTCCTGGCCCTTGTTGTGTCTGTGCTGTTGGCTTTTTCCCTGCCACCATCTGTTTCTGCCTTTGATCTTTATGTGTCTCTCTTAGACACCCAACTGGTCACAAAACAATGGCCAGTGACACCCTTCCACCCATGTGTCTTGCAGGTGCCTTTCTTTTGGACAGTGGTGTGTGCTGCTGGTTGGAAGAAAAACTATGTTTGTAGCAGCTACCTGCTTGAATAATGAACGTAACTTGTTCTTGCAACCAAGAGCTATAAGGGCTATGTTCACCCTCAGTTAGAGAAAGTTTACCCCAAGTGCTAATAAAACTGTTGATGAGAAATTGGACTGTTTCTCCGCAGCATTGAGAAACACTGAAAGCAGAGCACTTGTGGCTGTACCAGAGAACAAAAGTCCTTTCATCTTCTGGTTGCAGTCTCTGTGCTTCATCTAGCCATAAACTTGATGTTCTTCCTCAGAGCTGTTGTGACTTACAAAGTTTGAAGAAATGTGCTTCATGCATTTGAGCATTACTGTACCTCTTTTTCATTCATTGCAAAGTTGTATTTAATTTCCTAAGTATGAATTGTCAGCTTTCTGCTGCTTCCTCCTGCTTTTTCACTTGTCTCTTTTGAACTAGGAGTCCCCAGACTGGAAACAGCAAACCAAGTGAAGCCTGACCAGTGCTGAGTAGAGGGAGAAATAAAAACTAACCTCTATCTTTTTGATGTGTTCTTCCTCACATGGCCCAGTAAGAGGTCTGCTTTATACTGTTGGTGCGTATGGTTGGAGTGGTGTCCACTGCAAAGCCCAGGTTGTTTTTAGAAAGGGTGCTCCTCAACCCCATAGTTCACAGACTGTGCCGAGGTGAAGGGTTACCTTGACTCAGGTGCAAATATATCTGTTAAGCTTTGTGGCATTTCCTATTCCCCAAGTTTCTCAATATCCTTCTGGATTGAAACTGTGATGTTCATAATGTTAAATTTAGTATTGTCTAGAAGTTTGCTGCGGGTGGATTCAGTCTTATCCAGGTTCATGAAGAAGCTTCTGAACAACATCCGTCCCAGTGCTGACCTCGTGAGGACTTTGCTTATTCTGGATACCAACCAGACATCATGCCATTAATCACTACTCCTCAAGCATGCCATTCCAGCCAATTTTCAGCCCAAATGGCAGTCCTAGTCAAAATCTAAGATATATTCATAGTTGATTACTCTATTACTTGTTTATTTAAGTAACATTACAGTTGCTACACTATCTGTATTCATTCCAGTTTTTAATTAAGTTGTGTGACTGTTGTATATAGGTAATTTTTGCTCAGTTCCTCACTGGGGTGAGCAAGGAGTAGCCTGGCATTGTTCTGTTACATTTTAAAATATAAGCATATGTTCATGAGGGGAATAAAAGCTGAAGGAGAGTGACTCTTCTGAAGCAGAACTGGCCTCAGAAATCGCCAGTACCCAGCTAGCCCTGCAGAAAGCACTGCCTTCTCTACAAACACACTTTCTAGATTTCAGTCATCCCTGAAGAACAGGCTGGTTTGTCAGTCTTCCTGTGGGAACTACTGGGTATGGCATTTCCAGTGCTTCATGCACCCAGGGATTACACTGGTAGCATTGTGTTCCCAGACAGTTGAAGCTGAGGCAAGCGGATAGGATGCTCGGTAGACTTAGGGCAGTTCCTCCAGCACTGGTGGGCACTGATGGTGGTGAATATAACAAATTCAGGCTTTTGGCCATAGTAGAGTTCTGCGTCTCTAAGGAAACGGAGAGGTCCTGCAGTGGGAAAGATTAGCCTTTGGAGAGCAGGAGCACTTCTAACACAAGTTACACGTGTGCACCTTCAGACAGTGGAGGCTGTTTTGCTTTGGCTTGCTTTCAAAGCTGTTTCCTCCCGGCACCGCAGCTTCAGCTGTCCTTCAGCCCTGAGATGGTCCCAGCCAAGCATTGCGTCACCCTCGCAGAGATGTTACAGATGTCTGAGGGTGAAGGGGTCGTACACCTCTCGCTGGGCTTAGGCCTTCTGAGCAGTTGTTCAGGGGTTGCTTGCAGATGTCAGAAGACATTGGGCTGCTTTAGGAAGGCGGGGTACCGAGATCATTGCTATGGTGCCAGTTTTGTCACTTGTGAGCTCCTAGGAAATGGTCAGCTCACTGTATCAGTGGTGTGAAGACAAGTAAAGAGCAAAGGGGAGATTTGTCTAAAGGTCATCGCAGTCTTTTGCTGAATCAACCTAAATTTTTCTATAATAAAAGATTAGAAAAGCACTAGATCCTTTCAAAGACAAGATATACAAGAATTATTCTGTTGCAGGACTACAATAAATCAATAAATGTAAAAAGAAAGTCTATATTCCATGAACAAATAGTATGTGGCAATCACCAAAATTAAGGCTTCTTCAGCTCCTCAAAATAGGAAAGTCAGTCTGTTAATAATCATCTTTTTCTTTGGACTAGACTAGCATCCAAGACTTCTATCTGAGAATATTTAGCTGATTCTTTCTTTCCATTTAAGTTTAAATAGATATTGTGCCAGGGAGTAAAGTTTCTGCAGGATTAGGTCTCTCCTTTGAGACCAATGCAATCTTGGCATTGATTTGCTTGTATAAGAATCTCATCTTCAATTGGAAAGAACAAAACAAAACATAGTTACAATGAAGATTTCAAAACATCTCTTTTGAATAAGGTCTTCAGTCCCACCAAGAGATAATTTCTGATGTATAAATATAATGACAGTCAGAAGTAGATCTTTACCCCAGTATCCGTCCACAATTTGACCACATAGGTCTTTGCTGGGTATTGGGCTTTGAGGACAAAATCAGGATTTTTAATACACAATTGGTTTTACTCTTTTTCTGGTTTAGCAAATTTGACTTCTTCTGGAATCTCTGCTTTTTGAAAAGAATATTGGCAAATCGGAAGAGTTTTGGAAGAAAACTGCAGGAATGATTCAATCTGGAATTATTTCTTACAGTGAGAGACTGAAGAAAAAGCTAACAGATTTCTATCTTGGTCTCAAAAAACTTATGTAAGGAAATTATTTTTTCTGAGAATAGATGACTCAAGATTTATAACAGCACAAGTAAACTTCAGCTCTGGAATCCAAACCCAGACAAAATTATGCTGGAAATATGGTACATCCTTTTCATAGTGAAATTTATATGATGAATCCTTATTACTGGGTATCTAGAAGTCAAGGTGGTTTCCAAAAAGTGGAAATGAGCAGAAGTGAGTAGAGATGGGTACAGGAGTGACAGGCAGAGATGTTGGCCTGCAGATTTTCTGGCCACGGAGAAGATCAGACTAATGAGGTAGTTCCCAGCGGCTTTGCAGCCTGAATTTCTTGTTACTGCTTTCGCTTGTTTTTACTCTTCCCCCACCTTGGCAGTATTGCTACATCCCTGCCTGCTGTAGATGCTTCTTGTTCTCCTTGCATTGTTTCCTCTCCAACACCAACCCTTGCTTCTGCTCTGGCTTTCTCTTTTCATCTCCCACACCCCAGCAGCCCCACGACTGACCTGAGCAATGCTGGCAGCATTTATTGGTTTGGGTGCTACTCAGTAACACCGCCTTGACCTGTGGTGCAAGGTGCCCCACCAGGAACAGGGCGCTCAGAGAATCACAGGTGTTTCCCTGCCTGTCTGAAGATCCAGAACAGCCTGAGTGGCAGGATTTGAGCAACATCAGCACTTTCTGTAGCTCTCTTCTACCAATAGTTTCAGGCGACATCCAAGCTACGTCCAGAAAATAGATTGCTGTTTAGTTTTGAGTTAGATATAAATGGAAACATTATGGGCATGTGTATATTTGATAGATAGCAATGGTATTTGTGGATGAAGATCAAGTGAGAAGGTTTAGGGTTATTACTACTATTTCCAGATGTCCATGGTATTTAGAAAACTCTACAGAAACACCTTTCAGAAAATTGTTTGCAGAAAAAAGGAGTAGTATCCAGGCACAGAAACACAGTGTGTTCTGACATATCCAGTGCATTTTTTTTCTTCTTGTATTTTAAACAATGACATTGAAAACAAGTGGATGCACGAAGAGAAAGAGCACCCGCCATGAGGTTGCTACTTTGATAAAATGCTTTACAGGATCCAGATCTTTCACCATATGGTGAGACCTGACACATCCTCAGCATTTCCACTGTCTTTTTGGACAAAAATTGGGAGTTAAGGACCTGGCAAAACAAATACATGACTGAAAATGTGTGTGTTATTAGTGTGAGAGTGCTTTTGGCAAGCACGTTATTGGTATGTCTGCTGTAGTGTTTTACTGGCTCTCAGATGCTGTAAACAAATCTGAAAGGGGAGGAAGATTTAGAATCTAACTAATGAGCATGAAAGTCACAGAAAGGAAATGAAGACAAATGGCTATTGATACTGCTTCTCTCTTATTAGGCAGTGATTAATTTTTCAGCTGATAAAACTGCTTCATCCTACTAGATCCCCGTGGTGGAATTAGACAGTCAATATTTGGGGGCTTGCGTTTCCCAATAACAGTGAAAAGCCGAGGTTTTTGCAGCAGTCCTGGAGTCTCACCTGGCTCTCTCCATCCCGGACTGCCTGCCTGGTGACTCTAGGATCAGCTTTTCCCTTAACCCCCTGTCTGGGTGACGCTGAAGGACGTTGGCACTTTTGTTGGTCCTACTTGGCTTTGAAACTGAGAAAGTGGAAGGCTGGGCCTTGGAGCCAAAACTCCATGAAAAGTGGATTTTCACCTCTAGAGCAGCATTACAGCTGATTTCCACTGTATAGCGGAGAGCAATTATAACATCGTGTATGCTTTGTCTGGAGTTTGTTCTCCAGCTGTTGAAATAGTATCTTTTTACTTTAAATTAAACCGAACTGCAGCCAGCATCAACATCAAGCTCCAGCAATGTAATGGCTTAAATCTCCAAGACCAGATGCAGATCTCAGAAATGCTGGTGTGAATCTAGAGGAATTCCAGCTTAAGCTGGTGTGTGCAGAATCAAGGAGCTGATTTTGGACCGGTGATCTGCTTTCACAGGAGTGCCATGGATTTATTTTAAGGATTTTCAATCAAAATGGCTTCTCTCTATCACTCTAAAGCCACCGAAGATTAAAGCTAAATATTACAGCCAAACAAACAAACAAAACCTTGGGGAAAAAGGTACACCTTTCATTCCTTCACAGTTAAATTATAGTTAAGGAAAAAAAAAATAATAACAAAAAAACATTTCTGGACCTTTTTCTTTTTATCCATCACAGCAAAACTCAAAGTGAGCTGGGAGAGTACAATTTAAAAAATGCCATTTCTTTAATGGAAAAAGATTCTTGCAGGCTTTATGGTGGAAACCTAAAGACTTGTGTTTTGTTCACTGTCTTTTTTTGCCATCACGTGTAAATCTTCAGATTTAATTAAAGACAAGTGATATAAAGTCTATTTCATAGCACTTCATATTTCTTAGCCTGACTTAGTTATGAGAAATCCTTGGGGGACTCAGTTAGAAACTGTTGGTTTAGTGTTTTATTATTTTTTTTTATATGCCAGATACTCTGAGTGATTGAGGGGAGGGGAGTGGAATTAAAGTAAAATTCCTTAAGCTGAAAAAGTGAATATTTGGGTGGGAGGACTGGGGGGTTCTGTTTCACACTCCTGTACCTCAAAAATAGCTGAAGGGAATTTTCCAAAGATTTCCACATATCGTACACAAGTTCATCCCTGGACTGGGACCAAACATGGAAAGGATCATTCCCCAAAGGAGAACTTGGGTGGGTTGTAAATAATATGTGAAAACAGAGAATGATACTGGAAATATGCCCATAAAGAGAACTCTTGCAGCCTATGTTGAATGAAATACCGCCTTAAGGGAGTATTTTCACTCCTTTTTTATTTATTTTTTTATTTTTTTGGGTGCTCGATAACATTTGAAAGGAAGTACCCAGGTAACATCACACCTCCCCATCCTCCTGTGTGTCTGGGGCCCCTGCAGCCATGAGCGTGGTGCATTTGCAGGCATATCTACGCCAGCCCTGCTGCAATTCCCAGGCGTGTGCTGGCTGCATGAGCAGTCCTGGGAAGATGTGCCTGAAGCAAGATACAGCACCAAAAGGCAAAATGTGCTGTGGCCTTGGCTTGCGTTCATCACCCAAACTGTATTTCACTGGCCAGGAGCCTAGGTCCATTCTCACTGTCCCATATCATGCTCAGGCACTGCACATGGGGAGGGCGATGCTCCTAGTGATAATCACGTTTTGCAACAGATGACTGGAGCTTCACTGCCAGCTTACCCAGGCGTGGTGAAAGGTACATAAATCCCATGCAAAAAACAGTGCTGGGACAAGAAAATTAGAAGAGCATCCCTCTGTCCCCCAGCTTAGAATAAATCCATTCCCCTCAATTGTGGGAGGAAAAGAGGAAAAATACTTTTATTTTGTTGCTATGTTCCTCACAGAATAAATTCTCCTATTTTCATACTAGGACAAGGTTTTCATCAGTACCATCTATGTGATACAATTTGCGCTTATGCATCAGCTTTTCCATTTTCTGTCATTTCAATAAAAACAAGCAAACAATGAGACCACTTAGCGTTCAGTATTTGTATTTTACCAACTCTTCCAAACAAGCTCCAGCATGTTGCAAGACAGCTTGATGTTTTGCCTCAATGATTTGTCTTATTTCTTGAATGGTGAGATTCTTATCTGTTTCAGAACATGAAAAAAAGAGGAACTCATCATCCCTCCTCATTCCTCCAGAATATTATCTTTTTCTTTAGCAACATGATATGAAAGACATGAGACTTGAATCCACAAGCATGCATGGTCTCATTGATTTCAGCATGAATTATGCTTTGCAGGTTTGTATGTATAAATAGTAACAATAAAACCAAAGTGATCTCTGGGCCAAACCCCCTGAAGCGACAGAGTGGATATGGTGGTCATAAAGCAGCCCAGGATAGCATGGTATTAGAAATGCAAGCTGAAGTGCCATTCCATTTGCATTAAAAAATGTACATGTTAAAATAAATGGCCCACTAAATCATCTATATTACATTTTATTGCTCTTTTAGCAGTGCCATGCATAGATACGTTGGCTAACCTCATTCTTATTTTGTCAAGGTACATATGCCAAGAAGAGCTGGCCAAGAATAAATTCTGCAGAGCAACTTATGTTCATTCAGGGAATACTGGGCCAGCTAGTGATCTGAATGATTCATGTGTGAATGTGAATGACTCTGCTCAGGACTATTGCTCTGTCTGCAATATTCTTTTGCAAATGCTCAGCTGTTGCATATTTTCATATAGGGTCCTTCTTGTCTGGGGTAAACAAACACAACAGCAAACTCCACAGCAATTAGGAAACCCAGAGCAAAAACTGAGGCCACACATAAAATAAACTACGACAGTAAGTAACAAGTCAAGGTAGTATTTATTCTTGAAATGTTTATTATTTGTTTGTGTTGTAGCAGTACTTAAAGGCCAAGGCTACTTTGTGCTAACCACTGTGAAGACAAAATAAAAAGCCTAAGCTCCAAGGGCAAGCCTGTCTGCCTCTACATCTACATTTGCTGTTTTTGTATCACTCATTTGGCTCTGCAATACCAAAGCTTTGGGAGAAATCTCATTCACCTCCTTTGCTTTCAGACCTGAAATCCCAGGAGCTCCAATTCAAATCTTCTCCCGTATATTTATTGCTTATTAAATGAGATACAGGAAAGGATTATAATTCAGGCTGCAAAATTCTACCTTCAAAAGCTAGGAAATGCCAGATTAAATATGTAATAGCAATTCAGTCCTCTTAGGTATTATATACATTATGATACAAGACATAATTTTTCCTTTCTCCTGGCAACTTTGCCTCATTTAGGGCTGGCAGACAAATCAATGAGCTGTGCTTCAGTATTTGCTTTTATTCAGGTGGCTGCATGTATGGTATATGTCTACTAGACTAGCACTGCCTGCTGGTCAAAGTCCAGGGTGAAAAGAGAACATTTAGTTTCTTTTTCTTTTTTTTTTTTTTTTCTTTTTTTCTTTTTTTTTTTTTTTTTTGGGTGCTGTCCTTTGGTATGTTTCAGGGCTTCAGATACATTTATATATTTTTCTTTAGAAAATCCTGGGGGAGAGTTTTGCTTTTACATTACAGTTGAAAAGCTGAAAAGCTAGGGACTCTGCAGGCAAGTGTGCCCTCAGAGCACAGTCTTCCTACTCTCTGTGGTTTCTTCAGTCTCAACTCTTGTCCACCAAGTTCTTCCCTTTGCTTCCCCAGTCTTCCTTCCCCAGGCACTTTGTCACAGCCCAATCTGCTTCACAGGTTTTAAGCTTTCCTCTCTGAGTTCACAGCCCAAGTGACAAAACCTCCACATCTAACAATCTCTCACTTTCTCCCATTGTCAGGGATGCACTTGACTTCCACAGGAGGAAATGTGACAGATTTTGACAGTAAGGCTCCAACACCTCAAAGACTAGACCAGATTTCCTGTAGTTCTTTTAAAACAAAGGTCCAGGACTGAAAGTCCTTTTCATTGGCACCCAGGACAACAATGGCTTTTATGCAGATATTCTTTCCTCCTTGTAAAATTCCCACATTTCTGCAGGATGTCTGAGAACAAATTGCCAAGAGTTTTTGCCAAGTGTCTAATCCAACTTCTGGGGCAAAAAGACACATGGGAAAAAAATGACTGTTTCCTAGTTTATTGAGTAAGAATTGGTCAGTCATCATTTGTGCTTGAGAGTGTTTTAGGTATTTGGTGGTCTGTGGGTGCTGTGGTAGGTGTCACTTATATCCCAATGCCATCCCACTAGTAAGAATGCTGCTGGGAGGAAGGACGTGTGGTTGAGGAACTACAGTGGGCAGTCTTTCAGGGAGAGTCTTAAATGCCTCCTGGGTATATAGTACCTTGAGCTACAGCCAAGATATAACATGGTTTGTTTGTTTGTTTTTAATTTAGAAAAATCTTGGCACAATCAAGGCACAGGTGTAAATAACCTTTCATTAGAGCTGTATTTACACCAAGACTTCCAATGTTACTTGTATGTTCCCCAAAATGTGTTGGCTCAATGGTGTTTTCTAATGCAACTAACAGAGCATGCACCAAAATGAGCCTTCAAAGAAACCCACATTTTGTTACAGAGTACCCCAGCTCTTCGTGCAAGCCATCAAGGTCCTCATAATGGAGCAGGAAGAACAAGTGTCACCTGAAATAAAGGGGAGGGGAGGACTCCCCCATGAACTCTGAGTCTACAAATGCATTTGGAAAGTGTTTTAGAAATAGCACTAAAAGACTCAGCTCTGGTCTGGATAGAAGTTTCATTGCTGTATAAAGAGCGCGTTTTTGGAAAGAGGTGGCTGACCTGAGAAATTCAGCACGCTGAAAGAATGCAGTTGTCAGATTGCCTTTGATTGCAATTGTTAAGGGTGAAAGTAATATGGCTGAGCTTGTTGGACTCACTTATATTTCTTGGATGCATCTATATTTGTTGTGTTAAAAAAACCTTTGAAACAGTTACAATTGCGATGTAGGATTTTATACAAACTGCCAAGAGACTGCAGGCCCCTTGGCTCCTGTGTGGTCTTCCTTGGCAGACCCCTGCACAGCATCAAGCCTATGCACTGCGTGGCTCACACATCACACGCAGCATCAGACGTCCCGCACCAAGTGTGAATAAATTCCCACACGGGAGAAACTTTGGGGTTTTTCAGGGTGGTCAGGTTTTCAGATCCCATGTCTGGCTTCTCCTGTCTGCGTGGCTCAGTTTCAGATGTAGATTTTTATTTTTATTTTTATTTTTTTCCCAGGGGCTCACAGCCCTCTCTGCACTGCCCAGGCTTGAGACAGCAGAGGGCAGCAAGAGACAGAGAAGATGGTTTCATGAACTGGGTCATGTCCCACTTTTTGGTATTTGCTCCCTCACTGCAGTGCTTGCATCGGCCCCGGCAGGATGAGCTGCCCAGTGCCAGGCTAAGTGGCAACCTGGCCTTGCCAGCCAGGCCTCTCCAAGCAGGTTTGAAAGGAAATCATGCTGATTTAGGACACTGCCTGGCTAACAAGAGCGCCATATGGCATTTTATCATGCTCATGTTGAAGAGCTATAAAAATCTGAAATTAGCTATGGTTAGCATTCACCAGGCAGCGAAGTGTGCCACTTGCTTAACTCTGAATAAGTGATTTCTTACACAGTCAGGAGAGCTGCTGAGTTGCAGTCCTTCTCTCCTGTACTCCACAAATCTCTGAAAGGAAATGTATGTTTGGAAAATGGATTGTGCTGAAGGACAAAGAGAAAGGGTCACGGCTACTATGTGATTTCTAACACAGCAATTGTCCACATCGTTAGGCTTGTTTGGTCAGAGGACCAAACATTATTTCTGCATTGAACAAGCATTTGCAAAATTTAGCATAATCTTCATGCTACAGAGACTTATTATGCCAACAGGACAATTTGGGAGGCTTGCTCCTGTATATGGGGAGATCAGTCGAGCTGGGGGCCCTCTAGCAGCCTCTGTTCCTCCCCTGCGGGGGCAGAGATGCCTGAAGAAACATGGCAAGTAGTTCAGATGGACTTGAGAAGTGTGTGGAGGGTGATGGAGGAGGAGATAGATAGAATATGAAAAACAGTATGAAAGGACCTCAGCTTTCGGTAAAAACATGTTTCAGAAGAAAGCACTTTTTATTGGTTTGTGGTTTTAATTTCTTTTTAATTTTGTAAACCGAGACAGCACAGTGTCACACAAACATGTAGCAGAGTGAAGCTGGCTCATCTAGTTTCACCGAAACCCAAGAAGATCATCCTAGCTCGGGTTCTCATAAATCAGCTACTCCTAAACATTGCTCCTTCTACGTAATGACAAGTGTGCTGTAATGCATGCTTTATTATTTACAGCTGCTGTCAGGCAGCCTGCCCCACTGCTGAACATGGGGCCAAACCCTGGCACGGGCTGGCAGCAGGCAGGGGCAGCGAAAGGAGATCAGCCTCACCCTGGGGTCCCAGGGTCTTGGGGTCTATCCCCAAATCTTTGTGTGAGCTGTGCAATGTCTCAGCTCACCAGCTGGGCAGTGCTCTCTGCAGGGTCAGGAGTTCTCAGATTGGGCTTTACGTTTGAGGTCCCTGAAAATGAAAAAAGAAATTACTTCACTCCTCTTAAACATGGTTGGCTAATTAATTTTGTGGCTTTTTATAATGACTTGTTTCCATCTTTTCCATGTAATATGATAGTAGTCAGCATGATAGAGCACGTTTTGAGGGTGTGCAGCAGGTGAGACAGACCTCCAGTTCGATCCAGTGAAACTGTTTCACATTATTACTTAATGTTCTTTATTTTTTGTTTAAGCACCTTCAGTCTGGACTATCTTCCACATTAATTTGATATTTCACTGTTAAATTAAATTATTTGTTAAAATTGACTGTACTCAGTCCTACAACAGCCTGAGAACTGTAAAGTGTAGAGCAGGGCCAATTTCTGTCTAAAAAGTCTTCTGATTTAAAGAGATGTTTTTGTTTAATTCCACAGGAGTGGGATTTGGGCCTAAAATCTGGGGCAGACCATGCTGGAGTCAAAGCAACCATGATCATTTTATAAATAGGCTCCTAACAGAGACTGTTGTTGCTTATATTCCATGGTGATGATCTCTATGAAAACCATGGACAGATCTTCACTTCAAGAGACAAAGGCCATAAAATGCTAGGTGACAAACATCTCTGTGTAGTTTAGCCCTACTTCCAGTACCGTTGGACGTTGTGGAGCAGATAAAAACCTTCCCAAGCTAAGGGAGCTTCTGCTGGTTCTGGGGAAGTGGTCCAGCACAGCAGTGGCCCTGCAAAGCCACGTTATCCATCTCTTAGATCGCAGCTTGGAAATCTTTACATAATGGTCTAAGTGGATTTTAGAAGTACCATGTCTTCTAAGAAGAAATCATATATCTACCTAAATAAATAAATAAATAAAATAAACTGCAGTGTTCAGGCCCCACATCATGGAAGCATGCTCCACTTCATGTTATTCACTGTAGTTGTGATTTTCAAAAGTCTTCTGGGATCTAGAGTAAGTAGTGGAAATGAAATGTAATTTTAAATTTGAAAAGAATTTCTACCATTAAAGGGCTCTCACATAAAGCAGGTAACAGACTGAAAGTTTTATTCCTTCATCTCAGACAGTAGTGAATGCTTCTCATAAATCTGGGAATGAAAGTGCAGGTTAAATTACACATCTGGTGAGTAAAACACATGAGTAGAGTCCATGGATGGAAATTTCATTCCATGTCCTGCTACTGAACAGAGAAGCTGGCCCTAGATGAATTTTCACTGAATTCAATCTGTTCTAATATTGTGTATAAATCCCTGAAGTATACTGCAGGATGTGTTTTGCCAAACTAGCTTCTTTCACTGTTGAAGATATTTTCCTTACTTATTTTTCCCCCCTTATTCCCTCCCTGGAGTATCGCTGCACAGTGAAAACCCCTGTGTGCTTGTTAGTGAGCTGGAGGAAGATGCATCATACCCTTGCCTTTAGGCATAACACCGTAACATCATCCCGTGCAATTAACAGCTTACAAAATGTTTCTTTCTCTCACTGTTCATAGCACATATTATAGATTACTTGCCGAAATTTGTCTTCTCACTTAGAGCAGGGATCTGCTGCTTGGTAAATTTCCAGAATGTGTCACCCAGACATCAAAATACCCCTTAGCACAAAAAAATAAAGATTAAAAAAAAAAAAAAATCCCTTTCCGCACCTGGGATTTCACAGTGATTGATTTTCTACCAAAGCGCCTCGCTCCAAAGCGAATTAAGGCTTGGATTCCCCTCATCCACACCTCAGGAGCCAGAGACATGTAAATACCCAGACCTTTGTGTCTGCTCCCAAATCTCAGTTGCCTTCCTTGTGGTGGCTGCTGTTACTAGACGTACAGGACCAGTTACTCAGAGCAGCGCTGCGGTAGCAGGAAGGGTCAGGCTGCACCACAGGCACGGCTCTGTGGAGCTGTGATCAGCACTCCCTCCTACTGACCCTGCCTGCAGCTGACATTTACTTAGCAACTCCTTTCCTCTTTCCTCCCACCACTCTCTGTGGGTCTGTTTCCAGAGGTGGCCAGTATATCTTGTAGGTGTCCATCAGCATCTCAGAAGGCCAGATCAAAATTCACTGTAAATCCCTCCCTTCTCAGTAAGGTTGAAAGCCTCTTTCGTTATGCTGACTTCACTGGCCCAGCCAGTGTGTTTTTTCCAAAGCTATAATCTGTCTCCTAGTGAGTTAAGTTGATTTCTGCAATAAGACTGCCTCAGTGCTTCTTTTTCCTGCAGTATGTTAACATCAGGAGAGCAGAAATTTCCAAATATTTGTCAGAGGAACTCATTCTCCTTGTAACCACTTACCTAAGAAAAATGAATTAACTCTCCTAGATTTATTTTTCTTAGCGGTGCCTAGATACAGTGCTGTTGAGTACGCTGGGAATTGTATAAATAGAACTGTCCTGGAGAATTTGTTTGGAAAATAACTGAATCCTACTAAAAAGTTTTGGGGATGAAGATGCAACTTTATCATCACAAAGACATCCTAATGGCTCTGTTTCAAGTATAAAGCATTTTGCGCATAGGCTAACACCTTGATGCTACATTTCAGTCTGATTTTGTTTAAAAACAAGCAGAAAATACTTGAATAATGCTTTACAAGGGAAACGTTTCAATTACTGAATGGCTTTATTTGTGTTATCAGGCAAAGGGAATTTCAAGCCTAAGAACACATATGCAGACAGCAAGGGAGGGACAATTGGTGTGACAGGCTGGCATGGGGGACAGACATGCAATTCCTGAAAAGTGTTCCCAGAACCTCAATATTGTCAGATTTTACATTCTTTTCTTTTGACCCATATGGGTACCTAACTGATAACAGAGTCCAATAATATGTTCCTTTTGGGTTGAAAGGACAATGTGGAATCTAGACAACTTACCTGATGCAGAACCCATAAACTGAGTATAGGTTGGATCAAATAGGGGAATAGTTCCTGGTCTGTTCAGCCAGTGATGGAAACTTACCTGGGCTGTTGTATTTGGTGCCCATGCTGTGAACCTATCTTTTGTTATGTTATCTCTCCTGGACACAGCAGACACCAACATGATCTTTTTTCTTTGACCTTTCCAGTGTTCTTCCTGGTCATTCTTATGTGCTAACTTTCAAGGACACATTTGATTATGGTTTACATTTTTAAGACATGGGTTTTCTAAGACAGGTTTTTATTTAGACTGATTGAGATCAGTAATGATCTAAACAAAATAGGAAATTATCTGCATGTCCTGCCCCATTTTCCCCCAAAATGCAACGTAGCTCTTTGTATTAAAACTGTCCATTTTAGCCAGTGAAATCAGCTTCAGCAAAGGCTCTGCCTGGGTGATCTGGCAGCTAGTTTCCACCTTACCAGGCCACCTTTTTTTTTTTTTTTTTTTTTTTTTTTTTTTTTTCTTTTCTTTTCTATCCTCCTTTTTCTCTTCCATGGGAACAGGAAATTATCTGAGTTTCTGCGAGTCTCCATTACCGACTTGTTGTTGTTGGGTTGTGTAATTTTTCTTGGCATTTTTTGGGTGTTATAGAACAGTCTGGAGCTATTTCACAATCAGCACCATCTAAAATAATAATAATAATAAAAAACCTGACTGTAGAAATACATTGACATTCACAAATCAATCATAGTTAGCCCTTAATCCTAAAGCTCTCTCTGATTCTGCAGGATGACACGCTGCATCTGTCTAGGGCTGGGGTGTATTTGTTGCCTTCATTCTCTGGTATTTCTGCTGCTTTTCATGGACACCTGAAACTTCTCAAAAGAAGAGCCATGAGAGAGTTCCTCAAGAGACCCAACACCAACATCCCTCCTTTTGGGGAATGATGGCACATGCCTGGCTTTTAAAACGCCTATTGTTTCAGATATCTGGTTTTGAAGTGGAGGTTCATGATTCCTAAGAGTTCTTGCTGTTATTATAATTACAACAGTAGTCCCTCCTTCTTTCCCTATATTTGAATGACAGCCTTTTCCCTATATTCAAATCTCATCTACTCTTCCCTGAACAGATTTGGATGAAAGGGCTGAGTGCTGAGTGTGACAGTGCCCAGGCCAGTGTTGAGGCAGATGTTTCTGGATATATCCCCAACTGGGTTCTCTAATCTTCAGAGTGTGCCCTAAATGCCATGGATGCAAAAGAGGAGCAAGGTTTGTCATTTGCTGGTCTGACAATATCTTAAGGATGCCAGAAAAAAGAAAGAGAAAACTATTAAGAAAATGTATTTTTTATGCATTAAAATGTACTCCATTTACATTACAGGTTGAAATAAAAGTAATTTTTGATGAACGTTTTGAAAAAACTGAAGATTAAATATTGAAATTTCTGATTCTTCCTATCAGAATAGTTGTTGCTGTCTACTTTGTTCTTTCAAAACAAGCTACAGAGCTAAAGCTTATGAGAGCTTTCTCTTTGGGATGTAAGGCTATCATTTGGGGAAATAAAGCCCCAGGGCAATTAATGGGGCATTTAAATGAAGCTCTTTGGGTCCTGA
The DNA here is from genome assembly GCA_011075105.1 of Heteronetta atricapilla. Lineage (NCBI taxonomy): Eukaryota > Metazoa > Chordata > Aves > Anseriformes > Anatidae > Heteronetta > Heteronetta atricapilla. The sequence continues at coordinate 68,778,503 of CM021734.1, read as the reverse complement.
GAGCATTCCAGCATGGGCAGGGAGCTATGGTAAACATTCCAGGTAATTCATACCTGAAAGAATTCAAAGAGGAGGCAGAAAAACTTATTTATCTGAAGAGCAGAAGTCCTAACCCTAAAATAAAAGAAGGAAACTATGCAAACAGGATTTGGCTGTAAAAAAAAAATCATGTGCCTTGGGTGTGTTGTGGGATTTGTCCCATGGTCTATCTGTGTTACTAGGCAGTGTAATGCCCAGATTATGGCACGCATTCAGAGTCCTTTTCAGATACTCAAATGTCCTCAGTGCTGTAACATTAAGATGAATGCACAGACATCTCTCTCACACTGTTCCATGTCGTTTAGGTGAAGCTAATCCTTTTAGAGCCAAGATTGCAAATAGCTTCCAACCAAAAGCCTAATATAGATACCAAAATTTCATTCCATTTTTATACAGAGCCTGGTGCAATGAGATCCTAATCCATGACTGGACTTCTTTAGCAAGATGATGAATGATCTTTAGCAATATGATGAACAGATCTTCCATTTTGTGCCAAGAGTGGTGTGGGGCCAAAAGAAAATGGCAGAACTCGAGAAATAAAATGTCTATGGAGAAAGAGGAGGAATCCAGGGAGTGCCTAGTCTTTACATTGTGGTGATTAAATTTCTACTGATGTCAGTGGTTTTGAATGAAACAGTTGGTGGTCGATATAAAAATGAAAGATGGAAATGATTATTTTTAAATGCTAGACGGCTATGCTGCAAGATGATTTCTCATATAAGCCTCTGTGTTTATGAATTTCTGAAACCATGAAGGAAAGTTTGCCTGTCAAATATGAACTTTACAAGCTTGGCAATAGTGCTTATGAAATCTTAACTCCACATCTGCAGGTAGTCTTGCTACTTGAGTGGACCCCCTTCTGGGAGTGGAGATGTATTGCATGGGACCATGCAAAAATAACTATATTTAGTGGAGAGTGACCAAGATACACTGAGCTATCTTAAACTCTCAGTTCCACGTGCAGCAACCTCTCTGCTGAAAATTCAGGACTATACATTTATTTGTTTTGTATCTTGGGTGTGTGAGTGGCTGACATTATTCTCTTTATAATTTAATATATATATATAAATTAATTAAAATTATAAATTTAAAATCTGAATCACATATTTTGCCTCCTATTTTTCTCCTATCTCAGCTCACCTACACTCCAGGAACATACTGATCCCACAGAGATTAAGGTCAAGAAGAAAAAAACTAGCTCAGCAGTTTATGACTGTCTTTATATAAGGGACTTCAACATTTTCGCCTAGCAGTTTTCATGTTAGCCCAAAGACATGAGGTCGAAGCTTTTCAGACCTTAAAGATTAAATTGCATGCCCCGGGGAGAAAGCAGATGAGATCTCTGATCCTTGTCAGTGTAAGCTGAAGAAAATTCCTTTCTGATCCCAAATCTAACACAATTGCAGTCTGAGCAGATAAGTAAGACAAGCTGTAGGTTTTATCTGCTAGTGTTCCTTCATTATATTCCTTTTTCTATGTGCAGCTATGATTCAAGGCTTTGGAGTGTGGGGAATGCTATACAGAGCCCAGTACAGCAGGGCCCAGGTCCACATCTGGGCCACCTTAACAAGTGGTCCAGTCATTGTATACCAGAAAAATGCCTTCCAGAGCCACACAGGAGGCCAGCAGAAGCCCTGAAACCTGAAGGTCTGATTTTGGCCACTGCTCTAGTGTAGCCCTGGGAATGCCAAGACCAGGCCGAGGATGCCCAGGCTGGGCACAGAGAAGGGGTCTGTAACAGAGAGAGCTCTGGCCACACGGAGGAGAAGCAATGGGTGAGCATGCTGGCCCTCCAGCCCTCATCTCTTCCCACTGGAGTTTCTCAGAGCAGATTAGCTACCTCCTCTGGAGCAGTGTCTGATCCATTGTTAAAAACTACTAGGGTGAGATGCCACCAGAGATGCCCTTGGGCACCTGGATCAGGCACAGGGCTGGCTGATCTCTGTTCACCGGGGCTGCAGGACTCCAGGGTCAGTTGGAGCTGCAGCTGGGGACAATGTTGAGTGCCCTTGGGTATCTCTAAATGCCACTTTCTTCATCTGTTTGGGGAGCTGGTTTGTGCACTCGGTAATGAGTTCGCTGCTCCCTTTCCAGGCAGTTTCAAAGTATAAATAGCCTCATGTACATAAAAGCTCAGCTCTTAAACCGAAGGTCTTTTCCAGCATGAGTAAACCTGTACTGTCTTTCTCCCCAGAGTATCATAAATCTTTTATATAGTATGTCATTATCTTTTTGAGGAGCTGGATAAATTCAAAATTTGTTGTGACCTTCTTGTGCTCCTACTTGCATTCCCACATCCTTCTCAGTGCATAAGCACAGGGAGAGAATTAATTTCTCTGCAGCAGTTTTACTGATGCTGGGTACTGGAGCAGATTCCCTTTGCTACCTCTCTATTTCCCTTCCTATTGATCCAAGGGTTATGGTAGCCTTTAGTCATAGCACTACAATGGGACAGTTACCTTCAACAATGTGCCTGTTGAGGCTGTTATCACGACTCTGTCTCCCAGTCTGTGGCTACTATCTGTGTCCCCACGTACTACGTTCAGGCTGGATAGTGACCGTCTCACCTTGAAACTCAGATTGCTGTCTCCACAGTCTGCTATCCTACCATTTTTATAGTAATCTACAGTGAACACCATGAGCAATATTCTATATTTCTAAATGATTGATAAACTATTAGTGCTGCCTCAGGGACTGGTCCCTGTGGACCAGGTTGGAATGGGCTCAGCGACGAATACATCTCTGTCAAGACATGACGAGATTCACCAATCAGGCAGTTTTTAGCTATTTTAATGTGTGCTCTGTTATTTCTGAGTAAAATAATTTTAAACAGCATGTCATGTGCTCCTAAATCAAATGTCTTGTAGAAATTCAAATAGATTATATCAATACACATGACCTTGTGAAATGTGCCTGAGACTCCCTCAAAGAAAGGTAATATTTAAAGCCCTGATTTTCTGCTATATGGGACAACATGAGTGCCATTTGATCAAGCATCTGATGTACAGCCTGAGGCACTCATAGCTAATGGTGTGTGAAGCTAATGCTTTGCTCTTAAAACTTTGCTCTAACCCTGCTTAAAGAGCAATATTAGTGCTTTGATGAATGACTGGAAGTAACTGGGTTTCTGAGTCAGCTGAAATTATCTTTGCATGCCACAATTTGTATTTTGGAAGAGCAATAGGTGAAACTAGGCCACTCATTTACAAATTAATTTGGGTTTTAAATCAAAGAAGGCTGAGCTGTAAACAAGACTGCTACACGTCTAGCCAGCTTTTCTCAGGCATTGTCAATCATTTGTATTTAGGACTAGCTGGCATTTTTTCCACTTTACCCCTAATGACCCCATAGCCAGAGAAAAATTTAGATGATTATTTAAAACCAGTCATTGCTCATTGTACCTAGTTTTTTATGATTTCTATCTTTATTGCTAGCTTGTTCCCTAACAAGTTGCCAGCTTGGAGGCGACTGTGCTTATGCTGCAGTTCTTCAGGCATAAATGCCAACACACTTTAATAAAGTGTACAGTGGGTTTTGGTATAGATGAGTGAGCTGAATTCCACTCATATCACACTGTCTCCCAGATACCTGCACTTTGGACCATTACCCAATTGTCAATTAAAATTCCAGTGAGACAGTGGACTCTTATTCTTAGGGCTGTGACTGTAATAAATTATTGTATCTCTTTTGAAGGGGAGCTTTGGAATTAGAATAGCTTTATCCTAAGTAGATCAGAAGATTTTAGCTCAGAAGATATAAAACAGATGATGATGTGTCTTTATTTATTTATTTATTATTATCACCATTCCATTATCATCTATATTTATCCCAGCCAGAATTTGCACAGAGACAATGTAAGTGAACTAAAATGAGACAAAGAAGAGTCAAATGGAAGGTAATACAATTGACCCTATTTATCATTGGCTTGCATGTCTTTATCATGCTTTTGATTTCTTTCTTACAACTGTTTCTTTAGGGCAGTATTTAATCAAGCACAGCAAAACATTGGGGTAGGCTTGACCACATTTCTCTTCATCTCAGAGATGGAGAAGCTCAGCTAAAAGATCTATTGCTATAAATTGATTCATGCCTCTGTTTTCAGAGCAACTCTGAAATTTCTGCTTCATAGGTTACCCTCCCTCCTGCTCATATTCCAGGGTCACAAAATCACAGAGCTGCTCTAATAGGAACACTGGCGGACATTTGCTGCTGCTCCCTCGGAGGCAGGATCCTGCTGAGGAGCACACAGGCTGCCCAGACCAGGGGACACAGTGGCAGGGAGCCACTGGAGGAGATACAGGCAGAGCTGCCACGTGGTGCCCTCTGCACAGGCAGGGACAGCTCAGCCTGCTCAGCAGCCTGTAGCCATCAAGAGACTGGGAAACTACTGTGCAGTTACAGGAGACTGCTACAGGAAGAAGAAAGCCAGCGAAAGTTGGGGGATGAAATATAAGACTGATTTTTTTTTTTTTTTTTTTTTTTTTTTATTGCCTTTGTTTATCCAATGCTATTAAAATAAATTGGCAGGTTAACTCGTTCTTTCAAAGATGCTTTTGAATCGTTAACAAAGGCTCCAGACTCTGCAGAAAGCATTTATCAACACCTTCACTAAGTGATTGTTTGCCCAACCTGCTGCTGGATTTCATTGCTGCATTCCTTGCAATCCCTCAGCAGTTTCAAAGCAAGGAGGTTTTCCAAGAAGCCACCGAATTGCTGCAGGTGAAAACTGAGACATTGCAAGGAATTTGTTTGGCTGTGCCCTTGTGCCTACAGGCCGTGCAGGGAATTTGGTCACCTAATGCTCCTGTGAGGTCTTTGGAAGACCCTGTGTTCAAGAGGAAGGCTCTGCTGTTTGTCAACCTTATACCTTGGAGTGAAGATGAAACTCACCCACATCAGAGCCCATCATTTATCATCCCAGAGATATTGATGTGTCTAGCTTGTAGTGAAATAATCAGAAACCAGAAAGGACTACAGAAGGCACCACATTGGCTCCCCAGATGGAACAAAAGAGATTAGCTAGAGGAAGGCTAATGCAACAGACAGCATATTTAGCAGTGTGAGCAAGCTCACCAAGCTCCCTCTGGCAGCCTGGCTTGCCCAGCTCTGGCTGGCTGATGGAAGCAGTGTGTCAGATGACGAATGTGGCAAAACATAGCAGTGTTTGCTCTGGGCTGTGTGTTTCCTGAGTGTGATTATATGTCTGTGGGAAACAGGTTCCTTCAGCCTTTCTGGCCAGCTATAGGAGAAGATGAATGGGATGTTGGTTGTTATTTGTACTACAAGGTTTCTGGTTCAAATGTCATCCCAGATGGCTTGTAACTAAATATTGTTACCATTTGATTAGAGCTGTGTCTTTAATATCAATTAGCCAGTGAAAAAGGAGCTTGTGGTTTTCCCTCCATCCTTAGAAGACAAATATCCACAACATGGCAACAAATTAGCCCCACAAAGCTTGCCTGTTGTTGTGGGAAGCCCCAGATGAGGTACCCAGGCTGGATTGGGCTTTTGAGAAAGGGGCTAACCATAATACCAGAATTATTGAGCATACCACTCTTTGTGGTAGAGGACTTTCAAATGTTTACTGATCTCACGTAGGATTGGTTCTCTTTAAATACTTGCTTCTAATTAAGAAAGGAAAAGAAACCCATAGTTGTAAATAAGAACTGATTAACATACAATGAAAAAGGAATCCTCCATCAGTACAAACTGTCACTGCTTCAGGCTTAAGGAGAGCTTCAGTCATCTGGAAGACTTTCCCATGACTTTGGACAAGTGAAACCCACAAGCCTGTTGCAGCCCATAGTAATAATTAGAATACAAGAACGTTAGCTGTGGCCTCTTGGCAAAGACACCTGATTAAATTACTTGAAGCCAAAGTTCAAGGAATGGAGGTCAGTTGTAGATGAGAACACATGCAATTCCTCTTCTCAGGGTGCTTTCTCAGAGTTGTAACAAGGCCTCCTAGTCAGAAAAAGACATCATAGCTTAATGTGGGTAATGAGATAACGCTGTAAAGAATAATTCCTGTAAGACTTACTCTTTTTTGCCTTGCCCTCTATAATTCTCATCTCCATAGCAGGAATGCTGTGATAAGAGATCTACCTTGAACCAAATGCTGTGTAAATATTGTTTAAAAGAAATACAAGTAAAATAAGGAGCCTTCCCTCATAATGCTAATCCATCATTTCACCTTGTAAGTAGCGGGTGTTTCCTACTTTCACCTTGGAGACCACCTTCACGACTCTGAGCTGAAAAGCTGAATACACTCCTGAGATGCAAGCATCAAAGACCACAGTGAAAGTTTTTGAGTATTTATTCATATGTTTCAGATTCATGCTGCAAACTGGAAGCTGGCAGGAGGGAAAAAAAAAAAAAAAAAAAAAAAAAAAAGAAACAAGTAACACAAACCACTTAGTAGCTGGTTGCAGCAAAACACATCAAGGTTTATTTTTATCCTGTCCCAAACTTTCATTAGTCAGAGTACCTAAGATCATTTTATACACTGAAGAGAAATATAATTGTATAAACACAGGAAGAAACCTTTCCATTTATAACTGAGAAAATATGGCCTTTACTAAATGTTGACTTTTCTTTAGGTAGTCTATAATAAATTAGAGTTGATAACAAAAGTAACTGAAATCCAGTACAAAAGAGCAAGTGGGTGGTCTGGAAATAAAAGAAAAGCAATATGGATTGACTTAAAATTTTCAGAGCCTCTTACAGAGCAGAAGATTTAGCTATATGACAATTTGACTTTTTTACCTCCCTGATTATTCAGTATAGGATAGTAATAATGATTATGGTATCTCTGAAAGCTTTGAAGTAGAGGAAGATCTGAGATGTTCCAATGAACTTGGTGTCCCATTTATTAGGAATTCAAACATATTCTGGACCAGTTATAACACAGAAAGAAAAAAGAATAGAAGGTTTCTGAAGACATACAGAAGATTTTACAGGTCAAGAAATATCTGGCTATTGATTTCCATTTTATATATTTAGTGGTTGATACAAAATCATATAGACTACAATACTAAAAGAAACAGTGAAATATGAATCACACAAAGTATGAGTAAAAATTGGTTGTTTTGAAATGTTAGTCTTGGCTAAACAAAATTGTGGAGAGAGATGGAAGGGGAAAATAACTCCTTATCCATGAGAGCTGAAACAGGGAGCTGATGCCAAGTACTTCCAAGAGGCTGGTCTTGCCAGAGATGGCAATGCTGCTGGTGCTGGGGGCAATACACTGGGAAAACTCCAGGGCCATCAGAAGGGGCCTGAGCAGCTGCAGATGGGTGCGTACATAGTGCTTTGTTTCAATTTCATGTTTGTTATCAAAGAAAACAAACAAACAAACAAAAAACAGAAGTGTCCCGTCCTCCCCCCCCCCCCCTCCCCCCTCCCGATATGCTCAGGGAAATGTAATTTATTGATAAGAGAGCTTTCCCCTTGCCTGGGGAAATTCTGAAGAAGAGTGGTCACATAATCTATGTATTTTTGCTTATATCTCATTGAGGAGTCATCTGGACTATTGGCAGTTGAACTTTGCAGGGTTGGGAGAAGTGAGAAACAAAAAACACTGGTATCTAGTTACTGCCTGTCCTAAAAAGGCGTGTGCAAAGAAAGCTTTTCTGGTAAACAATTTAGTATTAACAATTAGACTGTTTGATAAAATGTTTGATATATAATTCAGTGAGAGCTGTGGAAAAATGAATGTCTCCATATTCATTATTTATGGTACTCATAGCCCATTATTAGTGAATTGGTGAGTGATGGGTTTAGTGTAGATATTTCTCTGGTGGAGCTGGATCCATAAAGATAAACAGAACCAAGCATTAGTCAGAGTCCGCAGACACTAATGAACAGGAATGATCTATACATGAATAAACTCATGGACACCCATCTGATTATTAACATGAGAGAGATTCACAACATCAGTCTGTATTTTGTATGAAACTTTGAATTAGTTGATATATGTTCTTTTTGATCTACGGCATATTATGGACATGGACCAAACCCTACCAAATCTGAAGACTCCTGGGGGGAAAGTTTCACTATTTGAACACAGGCTTCATGTAAACATTACAGCTGACCATGACACCTTGCTTACAACAGGGATGAAAACCTTAAGCTATTGGACTTCCCCAGAGGTGAAGAGGAAAATGAAATCCATCTCAGACTGTAAAGGTCAGGTTCATCTCTAAAAATAATCAGCATGTTTAACATTCAAATGATGGCACTTCACAAAAATTGCCAAGCAATCAAGCAAGGTGGTATGTCCAGTGTATTAAACCCACCATGTATTGACAAGTGTTGAAGGGGCAGAGCAAAGCTGGGGGTACACCTGCAGGTACATCTGACAATCCCATGTGCTCTTAAGCATCTTGCCTCTACATCTGAGTATCAAAAGACAACACATTCTGCAGACATAGGAACAGCTGGAGATGACTCCATCTCTGATAGAGTTTTCTCTGGCCCGGCTGCTCACTAAAAGATTCATATTTCCATATATTTGCATAGCATGTGGTCTGAACACTCCTGATGGTGTGGCTGCCCCTGCTGAAATCTCCCACTACTAGAAAGTCTTTCCATGAAGGCATGAGGACAAGTGCCTCCCTCCAGGTAGAGGGGAAGGATGGCTGACACAGTGAGCAAGGCATGGCACCAGGTTCCTAGCTGATGTGGGCACAGCATGCCTCATGTGCAGTTTTGTTGGCAAGGCAAGATGTAAGCTTGCCCCTGCCTCCTGCGGCTTGGTCATCCAGGCTGGTGCAGTGAACGTCCCTTGCATCACTCTTTTTTTGTTTTGTTTTGTTTTGCAAAAGGAAAACAACTTTTCTATATTTACTGTGCATTAATGCTGTCATATGCAGAGAACAAAAGACCCATCTATTCCATCCAAAGTCATCAGGAGTTAGCCCAGGAATAAAAATACTGCGGGGATGTGTGATGAAAAACACAAGTGACACCACTGGCATCAGAAGGCAGAGGTTATTTTCACCTCTTTGTGCAGGGATACTGAGAACTGAATTAGTTGGGCAAAAGTATAGGCCATGGGAAAAAAAAAAAAAAAAAAAAGACTGTTAAATAAATCCTAGTAATTTCAGTAATAAAATCAAGCTAGAGTGTTAGGCAGATACTATCAGCTCCATTTTAAGGAAGCTTAACAGACCTGATAGGTTTTTTTAATCCCTTTATGTTTTATTTGAATGCTAAGTAAACATCTGAGCTCTACAATCTATATAAGCTGTGTGAAAGATTAATGTGGAAAAAAACAGTCACATTTACATACATCTGGAAATAATTATTGTGCATTTAGTGCTGGGTATAGATATTGTCATAATTCCAACCTCAGTGACACAGGAGGCATGGGAGCTCATTAGCTTTTCCCCTTTAGAGAGACAGGCTCAAATCTTGCTTTCCAGCAGGAATGCAAATGGTTTTTTTCGTTTCTGCTCATTTATAACGTGCTCGAGGACTCCTAGAAACCTTGTCAGTCTTTACCATTACAATCAGACCTCTGTGACCGTGGCCTCTGAAAGTATCTTATTCTGTATTTTGGGAAGTACATCCTGTCTCCTCTCTTGGGGCTTTCCTGTTCAGCCTTGCAGTCACTCCATCAGTCACCCCACTGTGCTGGCACCCTGCTGTCTGCCTTGCTGCCCTGCCTTTGCAGAAAGCTTCCTTTTGGACTGGGGCAATATTCATAGTGACTGGCTTGGTGACCTCAGTGCTGTAATTTAGACTTTCCTAGCAAAGCTGTCCCACTGCTGTTTGCCCCTGGGGTGCTGATGGGGTAATGGTGGGAGCATCCTTGGTGAGTGTTGGTGTGTGACACTGGCCTCAGGACTTGGGTGGGAGCCCCCAGAGTACAACAGGCTTAGAGGAGGTAGAGTGCAAGCATCAGGGGAAAAAAGATTGGTTGCATTTGGGCTGGAACAGATTGGCCTGGGACCACTCAACTGCAGGCTATTTTTGCATCAAACTAGTGGTGAAGTATGAGGGCATGGGACAGCTGTAACTCTCCTGATATTCTAATACAGTGTAAGATTATGCTGAAGCAGATTTCAAAAATCAATAAGAAAACTACTGCTGACATAGCGGGAGCAGCATATGGTCTCCGTGTTATCCAGTTCTTCAAGCCTAAGTATACACTTGTGCACAAATAGCAGGATAAATGAACACTTTATATTGATTATGCAGTTCGTGGTTTAGAACAAGATGCTTTGAAGAGTATGTTCTGTATTCATCTGCACTTGACATGACAAATCTCCCTCTTGTTTTCAAATACAGCACTGGCAAGGACATGCTTTGAGCTCATTTACTCTCCTCAAGAACCAAAAGTAACTCTGGTTGAAGTTTCTTGATCCTGCATCAATATATCAAAAAGAACAGATGTGCCCATGCTCTTTCAGGAAGACACATGAAAGTTTTCCCCTCAAGGCATCTGAAACCTCTGTTCAGATTTAAAATGAGCAGAATGATAGCTCATGAAATAAAATAAAACACCAGGAAAGACATATGAAGAGGTTAAGTGGCAGGGTCAGAAGTAAGATGAGAGCCAATGTATTGATTTCATGATAAGAAAATGATGGGTTTCACAGAAAGGATTAATTACTCTGAACTTCACAATCTTTAAAAATAAAGGCTTGACTTCTATCTCAGCTGCAAAATTCAGATATAAATTCATGCTTTCCCCTCTCTGTACCCCCAGAATTATTGTTTCTATTCTGGATTTTTATTTATCTTGTAACAGGAATTGAATGTAGCATTGAAATTTGGATCTTGATCCATATACGGTGCAGAACAGGGCCATATTGTATGAGATTGTGATATTTCGGCCTTGTGTTCTGTGGTCAGGTTTTCTATTACAACCAAAAAATAGGAACTGATCCTGGTGTATGCTAGTTGCTGATACCCCACAAGGGAAAAGCATGGTCATTTGATCATGTATGGGCAATCTCAAACATCTGTGCTGCAAATGGTACAGATGTTCGAGATTGCCCATACATGATTAAATGACCATCCCCACGCTGGCCTCACAGCCTGCTGTAGTTCACTACATTACATTTCACCTGGACATGCATACTGAAAATTTCATGTACCAATAAATCAAGCTTTTCATTTGGGAATGCTCATTATGCATATCTTACATGCTCTCGTTTCCCCATTTTCTTTCTTTCAGTTGTTCAAAACTGAGGAAAATAAATGCTCTGGATCAAAGAGAGTTTTTATTGCATCACAGACTAATTTGGCACTTAAATGAGCCTAAACCGTATGACCCTATTCCATGACAGGTACCAAACCTACTTCATTGCATTGTGTGAAGTCCAACATGCTGCTGCAGGCTGTAGAGCAGCTTTGGTGCATGTAAAACAGGCTTCTTTCAGAGGAAAGTGGGCTGAAGGCTCTGGTCCAAATGTGCAACCCGTGCCCATTAGAGTCTCAACCAAATTTTGGTCCAACCAGACATATACTGGGAATATTTGGCCCAGTGGAACAGTCTACATTAAAACCCTTGAACTTCAACCATCACAGGTCCAGCTGCTTCCCTCTGCTGATCCATTGCTACTGGGCAAAATTGCTTGCTAAACTAGATTTACCACTGAAGACTTTAAAATGCAATCTCTCCTGGTTTTAGTGTATGTCCAGGCAAGCAATCTGATGCCAAACATCATAGAAGTGGACAGGCTGATTACTCTTGTCAAATGATAGCACATTCCAAAATTATTATTTTTTTCATGTGGCTGTGCTTCTGTGGCCAAGCTCTTGCATACTGGGAGGCCATGGTGGAGATCAACAAAGGAGAAAACAACAGTTCCACACAGAAAGTGATCTGCATCCACATGCAGGGCAAAGAAAAGATAAATGTTGTGCAAGGGGTAGAGTAGTGCAAAGGGAGATAGGATACATACATGAAATCGGAGGATTTTGGCTGTGGTATTCCTGAAAGTGGGCTCTCTAGCTTAGGTTACACCTCAAAGAGGTTATAAATGGGTGATAAGGAAGGTCTTCTCATTTCCTTGAAGTCAGCAAAGCTTATATCTCCCACTGCAACTGCCTGAGGATGAAGCTGCATGCATTTTCATCTGTGGACAACAGCAAGACATGATTGTGTACCTTTCAAGCATTTACATAGGCAAAATTTAGGAAAACTTCTCCATCTGAGGACCATTCTAGGTGCTCTAATTACGTACATGCAACAAACAGCAGCAAAGCAAATGAAATTCAGTTTCAAGCTGGAACTGTCCTTAGGGTCCAGGTTTGCTACTTCTGGTATAAACATGCCTTTGGACAACTTGTGGATGAGACCATAAATGGTAACTATAAGGATAATTTCAAGCTTGTTAAACATCACAACTTCATTTTTTCTCACGGACAAAGAATAAATTTACCAGAACTATAGATATACAAGGACATCCCTGGTGGTCATTTAACTGCAGCATTCAAGTCAATTGTGTGCTTATTTCTTTATTAGGGGAAGATTTTGCATTAAATACTCCTTCATAAAATAACTGCTCTTTTATAAAGTATCTGTGTGTATTCATATAGATGGTGATCATTCATCTCCTTCAAAAAGTGCATATGGTGAAGAGATAGCTGTTGAAGCTTTATTTCCTAAGTCTGAACTTTTCCATTTTATTTTTTAGGTTGAGAAAGGCTGGTAACAGCACTGTCTTCAACAAAAATTGCTCCTAGTAACAACATGCATCAGAAGAATTATTTGCTAATCTCCTGAAAGAGCAAGGAGAACAAGGGGAATATGGTGGACCCATGGAGAGAAGTGACATGAGGGCTAGGATTTTACCACTAGAGAGTGTAATTCTACTGTGCAACTTGAACTTTTGTGTTCCCAGAGAAATTGATTCAAGGTGGGGAACTTAGAAATGTGCAGCAGTTCGAACAACATTGCCTGAAGTCTTTTCTCTGGGTCTTTTACCAAAAGGCACATTAAGGAAGTACTGTGTCCTTGGAAGATTAATGCATTGCTTCCTCTGTGCATTGCTTAACATGAGTTTCAGGAAGCATTTTGCAAAGTAAGATGTATGTAAATTGGAATAAAAGCTTATATTGAGCTTATCCTTGAGACAGATGGTTACGCATTCAAATTTAAATTTTAAGCATTTTAATAAAAGAAGCCAGTTGAAAAGAATTCATATGTATTTTTTAATTTTGTTTTCAACTATATGTGTTCTATCATTGTGCATTTTTCTTTGGCCGATGCTGCCATTTTTAATTTAAAGATTGTCCTTTGAAAATTCTGCCTTGGTTTCTGCTGGCCCATCTCCAAATCTGCACTACCAAAGCCACTGCTTTGCCATGGTGTACCTATAAGCAAAATAGACATCTAATTGTTAGAGAAATAGGGAAAATGAATCTCTCACATGCATGAGATGCCACTTTTGTTTAAGGAGATGAGGTTTGCATGGAAATTCTTCACTTGACCTCTGCTGTCTGCCCATGGTGGCATCCACACACAGCTTTATGCCTCTTTCATTGGTCGCACACTCAGGCCTGTCATATCTCATTTGTTATGCTTGACACTTCTCTGTCTTGCTGCAGCCCACTGCTTCACCAGCCCAGTCTTCACCAAATTGTGCATGTGGTCATGCCACTGGCAACAGTCTGGAATCCTACATCTTAGTCCTGAAGCTAGTGAAACAAATTCATTTCTAATGTAACTGTGTTGATTTTAATTGTGTGTACTATGACCAAATCTCTCTCTGTTGAAATTTTAAAAATTTGCAGTGAATTGAGGTGTATGTAACCCAGAACATCCATCGATATTTTAAAAGTTTTGCTCCCTTCTTCTTTCATAATGAAGCTGACATAAACTTGCATACAGTAAATGTAGCAATTATCTCAGTTATAGCATGTTCCAAAGGACATGCTGTTCCATGACTGGCCATTAAAATACCAAATCAATTATGTGCAAATTCATGTATCATTTAGGCAACACAAAGCATTTAAGAAAGAATGGATATTAGAAGTGAATTTCATATAGTTTCCATGGTGATTGTACTGAAAGCAATAACAATAGGCTTAAATATGTTTTCGTTCAGAATATCTTTAAAAGCACTTGTTTGGTTTAGACTTGCTATGTTTACTCTATAATTTGTCCCAAACTACTGATTATTATAAAATGTAGCTAAATTGACATGGCTGTATTGTTTAAACATTTCATCAGAGCACCAAAATAGTTCAAAGCTTGTTGTTTAATATTTTTATCACAGCTGACATGCACATTAGAATGGGAAAATGTTCCAAAAAGGCAGTGACATTGTGATTTAAAATCCGTGCCACAGCTTTGTATTAGGCCACCTTCCAGAGTACATTTTGCGCTTGCTGTTTTATTATAGAATTCAGGAGCTTATCAAGAGAGCGATAAACTTTGTACAAACAAAGACAACAAATTGGCAGCCTCTCAGGAAGCCCAGAGCAGATTAGAGTTATGAGTATTCACATAGTGATAATGGGTCAGGGGAATAATTGATGCATGGGATTGTACCATTAGCTCTTACTTCAGCGTCTCTTTAAAAGTAATACAGAAATTGCCTCATCTTAGAGTCTGCCTGCAACAAGCAGCATCAAGGAACAGTGCGGTAATATGCTGAGTATAAAGTACAAGTACTCAAGGGGCTGTGCAACATGAGATTTTCAGGGTGAACCTCACAGCCATCAGACTTAATGCAGCTATTTCCAGATTATTGTAGGATGGAGGCTTCTTCAAAAGCTTACTGCCTCACAGAGATAGGTACCTGAGATAGTTTTTGGTATGCCAGCTCTGCATAGCCAACATTTTTGTGCTTAAAGCTATGCTTTCATTGAAGAGTAATGATATTTTGCATTAGTGCTTACAGTTATGGAGGTGTTTGTTTTCTGAATTAGGACCCACATACTGGTGAAACTTTACAGTAACATTGTCCTTCTCTCTCTTTCTGGTGAATAAAGCTAACAATATCTCTGACAGGATCTGCTGTCTCCACTGAGCTGTGAAGCAGCATCATTAGTGAGTTAGATGAGAGGTAAGTCTCTAAAGCTGCAAATTGTCCTCTATTTCCAAATTCACCTAAGGCATGGTTTCTGCTCTGCATGGCCCTGCGGGGGAGCCCATCCCACTCCTGTGGCCAGGAGGGTTGCTGCAGAGATCAGCCTTACTGAGCCAGAAATAACTTTTATGACCACAATCCCACCCAGCCATCCAAACCATACCTAGAACTAAATCCCTAGGCTTAGCTGAATATGGGAACAAGGTGCCTCTGAGAAGCAGTTTAGGGTGGGCATTGAACAATATGGTCTTGGCCTCTCAGTCAAGGAATGAAGTAGATTAAGGCCTTCTGAAGCTTTGGCTGTCAGTAACTACTGTAAGTTTTCAGCATACACGTAAAACTCTTGTATATTTTTTAAAAAGCCAGACTAAATTATGGCGTTCTTCTGTGAATTATAAATGTTGCAGCCACAGTCAGGTTCCAAGACATGGATTGAGTTGGATGATATCTGGACTCTGAGGTAACCTTAGATGAATATGCTGCTTCTGTGCTAGACCCAATCTGGATAGGTTGGAGAGCTGGGCGATCACCAACCGCATGAAGTTCAATAAGAGTAAGTGTCGGGTCCTGCACCTGGGACGGGGAAACCCTGGCTGCACGTACAGACTGGGCGATGAGACGCTGGAGAGCAGCCTAGAAGAGAGGGATCTGGAGGTCCTGGTAGACAGCAAGTTGAATATGAGCCAGCAGTGTGCCCTGGCAGCCAGGAGGGCCAACCGTGTCCTGGGGTGCATCAAGCACGGCATCGCTAGTAGGTCGAGGGAGGTGATTGTCCCGCTCTACTCTGCGCTGGTGCGACCTCACCTCGAGTACTGTGTGCAGTTCTGGGCACCACAGTATAAAAAGGTTGTGAAACTGTTGGAGAGTGTCCAGAGGAGGGCTACGAAGATGGTGAAAGGCCTGGAGGGGAAGACGTACGAGGAACGGCTGAGGGCACTGGGCCTGTTCAGCCTGGAGAAGAGGAGGCTGAGGGGAGACCTCATCGCAGTCTACAACTTCCTCGTAAGAGGGTGTCGAGAGGCAGGAGACCTTTTCTCCATTAACACCAGCGACAGGACCCGCGGGAACGGGGTTAAGCTGAGGCAGGGGAAGTTTAGGCTTGACATCAGGAGGGGGTTCTTCACTGGGAGAGTGGTTGCACACTGGAACAGACTCCCCAGGGAAGTGGTCACTGCACCGAGCCTGACTGAGTTTAAGAAGCGATTGGACTGTGCACTTAGTCACATGGTCTGAACTTCTGGGTAGACCTGTGCGGTGTCAAGAGTTGGACTTGATGATCCTTAAGGGTCCCTTCCAACTCAGGATATTCTATGATTCTATGATTCTATGATTCTTGGAAGCTGCACCTCCATAAATGTTTTAATAAAGTGCAGCAAGTGCAGATACCTGCCAGCTGGGATATGGATGCTTTTGTTCATCTGCAACTACTTACTTTGAGTGGTTGAGACAATGTCAGGAAGACAATGGTACTTGAACTGAGAAATATACGTGTATGTTTCTCTGTGACTCCTACTTTTGTGCTTGACAGCTTTGGCTGTCTTTCATCAAGGCTGCACAAATAGCTTCACTTTCCAACAGAGCTGTGTACGGTCACGTGCAATTGCACAAGGACGGTGCTTCAGGAACAAGTGTGCCTGTGTTCTGAGACATCACAGGGGGCAAACAGGAGAAATACTGATTTAGCGTTTGCCACCACAGTCCCAGCCTCCTTACCAGAAGGGTTTGTTTTAGTTCTTAGGTAGAGGTTCAATTCTCCTGTGCCATGGCTGTCTCTTGTTTAAAGTACATTTGCTCAGGGGGTTTCTAGGGGAGAATTTGTCTGCTTTTACATGGGATATTGGATTTTGGCTGATGGGATTCCATTGACTTTGATGGGCTTTTGTGTGCAGAAACATATTGCAGCTCGTATGGGAGGCTTGTAACCTACTCGAGAGAGTGAGTGCATATTACTGGGTGAAGTTCTCCATTCCTACCCTGTACAGGTCAAACAGCCAGATCAGATGATTTTGGCCAAAATTTCCATTCTTGGTTTTTATTTTTATTTTTGAGTTTGGAAAAAGGAAGTGATGATCACTCTGTGATTTCAGGCCCCTTTTAATTTTCATTTAGCTCCCTGGCATTGGCCACAGGTTCCACATGAAACACTGAAATTTTGGCTCAGGTTTTCCAGGCAGTATGTTCTTCCTTTAGACAAAATCTCCCACTCTTTTCACATCTAGGTTTGTCCCATGCGACCCTTGCTACACAGATGGCAAGTATCATTTGGCTCATTTCCCCTGGTTTGTGCTCACCCAAACTTTGGCTCATACAGGGGCAAGAATTAGTAAGCTTAGCAAAATTACTGGAGGGAACTGTTGTATAGAAGAAAGGTTTTTCTTTGGTTCTCCTAGAAGCACCTGATGTTTTCCTCTCTCTGCCCATGTATCAGGGCAAATGGCCTCACTATAGGTCAGATTTGACTCAGATCAACACTTATCTGCAGCTCTAGCTGCTCTACCTGCTGTGAGAAAAGTCTTTTTCTGTAGAAAATGCTGACATATTTTAATAATTGACGGTGATTTGCAATGCATTTTAAAGTGCAAAGCAACTGCACTAATTAAAATAGAGGGGAAAAAAGGCTTTTAGATTTTTACATAGAGCAGTATGTATCCTGAAGCTCTTGAATTAGATATTCCTAGAAAATGACTTGCTGTTCAGTTATAAACATCAGAACATATTATAATGATATACCCTTGTTTTCTTACTACCTCCATAACTACATGGTTAATAGGGCCTTCTGCTTTCTTTTGCTCTGACAGCTCCAAGTAAAGCAAACACAGAGGCCTCCAAGCTTTATTTTCTTTTAATTTTATGCAGATTTTTATTACTGCATAACATCAGTGTTGTCCATTGTTTGTGAATGCTGAAAGTGAACAGCAAGCAAATGATAGTAATAAACCAAAAGCTAAAAGTGCATTTTTATTGTTTTCAACATCTTCTAAAAATACTTCTATTTCTACACTTTAAAACATCACCACTCTTCCTTTTTGTTTTGCTCATTTTTGTGCTGGAGGGAGAGGACTCTAGACTATATTAGATGTGAGAAATTCCTGACTTTGCCAAGAAGTCCTTGCTATGATTCTCAAATACTACCTAACCACTGATCTGATATGGTGCCATTGATGCCACTGATGTCAGGGAGGCATGTAATGCACCCACCACCATGCAAATGTGCTTTGTATTGTGGAGATACTTGGTCTACTTTGTCATATGCTAGGAAAATCCTGCCATCACATACATACAGTAGTTATTGAGTGCCAGCATGACCCACTGGAAGTCCAGATTCTTTTGCAAAATTCTTGCAATATGAATAAGCAAATGTGCTGGTACAGAAGTGGGGAAAAATGTTGTCCTGGAGCCCAAGGCTACCTGAAGTTTTATTACCTTGATTTTAATTTCAGACATCTGTATAGAAGAGGCAATAATGTGATGTGCAGAAAATAAGTTTACCTTTCATAAGGTATACTGGTTCAATAAGACCATATCAGTTTAGACCAGCAGAAAACTTTACATATTTTTTCTCCCTTAAGCCATTATCAGTCCTCTTGAGGACTGCGTTACTACTTTTTTTCAATAGTGGCCACTGGTTACTTTTGAAATGCTGCTGCAGATTGTCAGAACAACAAGGTTTATTCTCATTTATGAAAAGACTTCTTTCTACAATTAGACTAGTGTAGAAGAAACTTTCAGAAAGCAGTACCTGAAACTCAATGCCTTTAATGGGATTGTAATTTTAATGATGAGTTTATGTTACCGTCAGTAACTTTTATAGCCAAACCATCAGAAAAGATGTTGCATGTAAACACACTAAAGCCTTTAAGGAGAAAGGAATAAATGGAAACTATGAGGGATACAGGCTTTTTGATGGTTTATCTTAAAGAAACCCCCTTTGTGACAACTACCCTACTGATACTATCTACCAGGGAGACTACTTTTTGTCTATTTTTTTTTTTGGTCTATTAATCAGACATGTATGTGCTAAAAATATCAACTCCTTTGATTACAAAACACAGATCAACGAAGCTGAGATGAGGGATAGTTTAATTTCTATTAGAGTCTCAGCATGATATATCATGAGTTTTCTTATGCTAGCTAGCACATCTGAGTCTGAAATATCAGTGTTTTTTTTTTGTGTGTGTGAGGTGAGGATTTATTGTTTTGATAATTGTGCTAGTTATTTAATCTTCCTATGTCTCCAGGCAAATTTCAGATAAAACAATTGTAAAATAGAAGAGAGGTGGCTGCCTAATGCTGCAGGCAGTTGTGATTAGTTCCATACTTATTTTTCAAGTGATGTATCCTGGTATTAATCTTGCTAAACAGCCTGGAGTACAGTAGATGGGGGGAAAGGCTCATAAAATCACTCACACATTGAAAGCAACATTGTCAAACTTTCCATTCAGTAAACTCCCTAATAATGAAGAAATCTTATTGGAAAAATCTCTTTTCTATTCCACAGACCTTCTGATGATATAAAGTACCACCTTCCTATATGGTAGGTGCTTATATCACCTGAGAAAGAGAATACATCCCCTATGTTGTAAACCAAATAACCATTTTTCTTTAGCAATTCAAGCAACATCCTGGCTAGAGGCAGAACCTAAAGTTGTGGTCATACCACCAATAGTCCTCACTAAAGTCAAGCTCTGTGTGCATGCTCAATTATCAGAAAGCCTGGAATCACTTAGCATCTCTTACCTGGGTTACTTCCTTTGTTTTAAAGCATTGATGCCACCAACTAATTGTTTCTGAATAGAGATCCCCCAAGAGAAGGCTGACATCTGCGTCATATGCTGACAGCTCTACTAGGGGTGTAATGTTATATGCATCAGAGTCTGATGGGATTTCATGTGCCTCAAAAGCCAGACAACCTGCAACAGGATACTCTTGAGCAGTTAAATCACATTAAATATTTAAGCATAGAATTTGACATTGTTCTTTGTTCATTATTAAAGAATCTCACTTCTCACTGACAGAACTAACCACACACCTTAAAAATTACATAATTTCAAAAATGACTAACTCTTTCTGCTTCTTATGCTCTCCATGAATAAGTTTCCATGGTAGTTTCCAATGTTTCCACAATACCTCCCGCAGTTTCCATGAAGGCCTTAGTCCTGTTTCCTCTGAAGACAATGACACTTAAATTAGTTTCATACTGTATTGGAAAAGGGGAGCATTAATTTGTAGTAGAGAAAATAGTGAATGAAGCTGAATGAAGGAAATCAAAACCTTTCTTAATTTGTCACTAAAATTTGAGTTCATCAAGCAAAATGTTTTATAATAAGACATTTTTGTTCCTGTACCAAACCACTGAGAACCCATGAATGAAGGCAAGCAGTGTATCACCAGTTCTGGTAATGAGCTCCAGCACAATGACATGAAATGACCTTTTTGTGGCCACACGCTGATTGCAATGGCAAAACTGAAGATTACAGCCAGGGTTTGTGACTGTCAATACTGTCTTTAGATTGGTAAGAATGTCTCCTATCTTTGGAAAATCTCACAGTGTTTTTTCTCAAAATGCTTGTCATTGTTCTAGTTCTTCTCCATCTGAAAAAAAAAAAAAAAAGTTTATATTAAGCCCATAGTCTCTATATAAAGAAACTATACCATACTAAAATTACATTTTACTTTCCTACAAAGATTGGCACTACTGTAATAATAATGAAAACTGTCTGCATTGTGGATTTCTTTTGCCCTTATAATAACTATGTTTTATATCTAGATAAATGCCCTTGATGCTTCTTGGATCACTTTTTTTTTTTTTTTTTTTTTTTTTTTTTTTTCTGTGGCTTTCATCAGAAAGAAAGCTTTGTTCTTGTTTTGTCTGAGTTCATAATCCTGTAGTAATCTTTATTCGTTTAAGAATAAGGATTACTTTATGTTCATTCTATTGCCTGTTTTTGAAGGTTGTTCTCTTTTTGCAAGGCATTGGAAAAGAAACATTCATACTGTTTATCTACTCGTTCTTAAATTTTGTATGTCCTCTAACCTCATGTCCTGAGAAATATGTAATTATTCAACTTTTGTTATTTTGTTGTTTCTTAGGCCATTTTCACTGTGCAGTTTCAATTGGAGGATGTTTTAAGTAATAAAGTAGAACAAAGTAATGTGACATTATCATTTTTGCTGTATCTACAGTAGTTGACTGATGTGACATTGAGATAACTTTGGAATAACACTGATGTTAAAGTTACAGAATGCTGTTTTCAGGGGATGTTGACAGAGAACATCTGTGTACAAAGTGACATTACATCAGAAAGCACGGTATTGTACAATGATGGCAAAAAGAGGATAAACTGTATTTAGAAAAATGGAAAAAAATGAGACTTTTTTTTTAAGGGGAGAAGGAACATTTTATAATTTATTTCAAAGAGATGGACTGAATTGCTCATGTATTAATCACTGTAATAGTTCTACCACTTAAAGTTAACATCACCTGGCAATGTAACTTCTAAGAGCAAGCGTAGGAGGAGAGAGGATTGACAGGAGAGTATGAAAGTGATGACAAAGGACATAATCTCTGGCCAATAAAAATAACCTATGGCTTCAGCTACATGGTCTGGCTGTAGGAACTGCTTTGAGATGAGCTTTGAGGTGACTGATGGTATATCTGGCAGGAAGCAGCGTGTATCTAACATTTAGCATAGTCTTCAGAGGACATATATCTGCTATGTAGAGGGACCTTGCTAACTTCTCTTGACCATTTCTTCAAAGGGCTGTAACATCCATCCTAGGAGGACTTTGACACTGGATATGTGTGGCTGAATATCCTTAAAACAAAAAGAGCTCAGGCTGCCCACGAGAGACAAGGATGGTGGCTACCAACCCCTGTGAGCAACCCGGAGTTCATTGTGCTATTGGGATTGCTCTAGCAGGTGCCATGGGAGATGGTCTGTGAGTCGTCATGCTAAGCTGTGCCCCCTGTTCTGTATAGAGACATATGTGAAAGCAGCAGTTCTGTACAAATCAGTTTGGAGGATTGTTTCTATGCTTCCAGTTGATATCAGCTCAAGCCTTTGCCTCAACAGTTGGTGTACTTCTGTGTTTTTCAGCTAATACAGACTTGAGTGATTTTTCCTCCCAAAGGGAAGATGTCTGTGGTTTCTCACATATGCAAGGCTGCAGGCGATAAACAGAGAGAAATATGGCACTGATGCATTTATTCAGGGAAAAAAAAAAAAAAAAAAAAAAAAAAAAAAAGATCCTATGGTTATATAAACCTACTATTGGAATCAGATATTTAAAAAAAAAATAGATCAAGCTCAAGGCCTTCTGAAGCTGTTTTTTTGTTTGTTTGTTTGTTTTTGAAAGATAAGAGGAACCTTCTGGACGTAGGCTGCAGATAAGGTAATAAGGTCAAGAGGGGACAGAGAAATCTGTTTGCTCACTATTGTCAGAACAAGGAAGTCAACAGTTAAATCATGATTTTATATATGTGGTTTTCACTGTCACTGGCTCTTTTCCTCTCCTCAGGCCAACAGGTGTATTACTCAGGCAATGACTTTCCCATGCAAAACACCCAACATGGGGCATTCTTTCACTTTCTCTCAACATTCACAGCTTCCTTGCTTCTTCAGAAGTTCATTCTTTACCTTGACCCTTTGCAGGTTCCTAACCTCTCCCTCATATCTCCATCTCCAATCCCTATCTGCAGACCTCCCACCTTTCCCACCCGGGCTTCCCCTTTGTCTTCAGCCTGCCTCAGTGCTTGCCACACACCTAAGGAATCAGAGCAAAGCATTATCTCCCTCTGTAACACTGCTTTGGAGTTGTTGTCTCTTTTACACACTCTTGGTTGGTCCAACACAACCCTAGAAAACAAATCTCCTCTTAACACTGGAACTGGAATGTCACTCTTGGTAAAATATTACCTCTTATCATAAACTTCTGACATGATTTGAAGCTGCATGAAATATAACAAATACCAAGACAGCTGATTCTGCTTTTTCCACTCCAGCAACATACTGTGCACTGTATTTTGTATTATTTTGAATTTCCCCAACTACTAACAACTCTAAACCATCATTCACAGGTATAATTTAGTCTTAGTTGCATTACTGTGCATCATAATACAGATTTTTTCCTCTTGTTTTGTTTCCCTTTGGTTTTGCCTAAGCTTTTCCTGACTTCAAGATCTGTTCTGCTCTTACTTATGTAAGTATTTGACTTTATCTTCTCTTTGCTCTTGAAGCTCTTCTGCAAATGCCCCACTTCATGATCTGAACAGAAGTGACATTTGAGGAAGCAAACAATTTTGCAGTCTTGGCTTGGTAAAGAGCTGATTGAAAAGCAGTATCCCATTTCCTTTGAAAATGTCCATTTTGTTCCTTTTTTTTTCTTTCTTTCTTTCTTTCTTTCTTTCTTTCTTTCTTTCTTTCTTTCTTT
>CM021734.1:68730907-68754974 GCA_011075105.1 Heteronetta atricapilla | reverse complement strand
TTTCTTTCTTTCTTTCTTTCTTTCTTTCTTTCTTTCTTTCTTTCTTTTCCTTCCTGCTAAGCTTTGGCTGAAAAAAGGGGAGCACTTGTTACAGTTCCAGAACTCTTTAGTTTCTCAATGTGTCTGCAGTATTTGTTGCTGCTGCATCCAACCTGGAGTACCCTTTGTTGCTGAGGGATTTCATATTATACACTAGAGAGCAAAGCAGAAAATAGAGTAACAGCTTCATATACACTGAAACTGAAAAAAAAAAGAAAGAAGAAAAGAAAATAAAAGAAAAAACACAGAAGGAAATAATTATTGCTTTATTCGTGTTATTAGGCTAGACTGATATGGTCCCTTTCAGCATGCCATCTGTCTTCAATTAAAATGGAAAGGTTTCTATGAAATGATGTATTTGCAAGGAGTTCACAGCTGCTGAGCCAACCAAATCTTTTAACATCTGTTCAGACCAAAGAGATCAGGACCTAAGGTACCTTTGAATGAATAGTCATGAAATGGTGCTATACTTCAAGTATTCCTCTTCTGTGGTCACAACTGTTAATAACAGTATCACCGGTGAGCAGCATTCTTTGTCACTTGGAAAGGCCAGGAGGGAGGCTAATGATGTGAATCTGGCCCATTGCCTGGAAAAATGGCCTTTTAAAGCCAGGCCAGAATGCTTTGTGCTTTACTTTTTGTGCTTTTGTTGTTTTAAATTTACTAATGGGGCTATCAAACTGGACTGTGGGAGGAATAGCCAGTGGAGAAAGTGGGTCTGAATGACATGGTAAGGTTTGCTGTCCAAATACCTCCTGGCTCTTTACCTTCACAAGTCCATTCCAGCTTTTCAAATCTATACAACATGAAATCCTGCAATTTTTATGGTGGTAAGAAGGCTATGAATATGCACAGGGAAGGGCACTACGAGTTCAGTGACAGGAAGTAATTGCTTAGACATGGGTCTTGCTTTGCCAGAGGGCAATGATAAATGGTAATAGCAATCCTAACCTATATTCAGACAGTGGTGAATACATTTCAGACTACAGTGGTTTTGTTCTTGTCGGGTTTCTACTCTGTTTGCTGAAGAGAACGATGAGTTTACTCTTACTTGAGCATTCATCTCAAATGTATTTGCAGTTAGTAATCTCTTTGTTTGAAGCACAGGAAATGAGTGGATGCCAAAAGAAAAGACTAAATATTTATATAGCAGTCCAGAAAGGTCATGGCATTGTGCACAGGGATAAAGATAATCCATCTGTGATCAACTGTCTTATTTAAAAGGCAAAAAAAATGGCTACCTTCAGATATGATTAATATGTCTGTGCAACTTGATTGTGTGTATGGTAACAAAATTAAATTTGTGGTATCATGCTAAGAAGCTGTAAGAAGTCTGGTACACCATGTTTGTTTGTTTGTTTGTTTGTTTTTTACTGTAAATGTCTGATATTTGGGCTCATGCAGGCAGGTGAGGAAAAGGCTCATTCTTGCAGGGCATAAGATACTTGATGTATGTGAGCAGTCGTGTCAAAACCATAAGACCTACTCTGAAAGCAAAAATAATCACATGCAGTAGGGTTTGCAGAAACTAGAGTGGCCTTTGAAAAAGATATTTAATGTAGGGATTGGATACCCACTTTCTGCCAGAAGGATTTCCCTGGTATCCCAGGTAAAGAGGTGGAAGGTCCTGTTAGCTCTTGTTCTGCAGCTGCATGTCTTGAATTAGTTTTGAGTCCAAGCCCTTCTACCAGAACTGTCCCAGGTGTGAAGGTCTCAGGACTGCCAAGAGCTGGAGTGACCTGGGGCTCTTGCTCCCACGGATTCAAGTGCTCTCTCTGAGAGCCTGAAAGCTCTGATGCCCCTGGCCTGGCCTTGTAGCAGTCCGTCTGATGGAGTCATTTGGTAGATATGGGCTCATAAATAGGTATCCTGAGCACACTGCAGCAGGCAGCCTAGAGTTCTGACAGTAATATGAAGAAAATTTGGTGTAATGGGCATATTCCCATCAAATGCTTTGGCTCCCACATGCCTCATAGTCCACCGATGGTGTGTTCTGTCAGGGTTGCCACATTCCTAGCAGGCTCTATTTCCCTAAAGCACTGAGTTATGATTGAAGACAAGAGATGACATTTTATGATCAGCTTGAAAATCAGAGAATGAATGACATCTAAATAAATAGAACACTAAAACTCCTGTTCTTGGAAAGTGAAAATGCAGAGATAAATGATATTTTGGCATTGGCTATAGCTCATTCTGACAAGAGTCAGTGGACCATGTTACTTGAATCGAATGGCCATCGAGAGGGGCCATTAAAATTTAACTGTCTGTAATTGTATAATTCTACCATATATAAACTATCCTTCCTGCAAATTAATCTTCTTATTGTGTTTTTCTGGTGTGTGCTTCCTTTTTCTTTTTCCTTGTCAATTTACAAGAAAATTAGAATAAATGTATTAGCCAAACAGATTCCGCCAGCTTCCCCAGTATAATGAGTTCACTGTCACGCTGTCAATTAGTGATCATGTAAACACAGATAGCTGAAATGCAGCCTTTGTCAGTGCTTGCTGTTGCAGACCCGAGCTGATCTTGAATTTTGGCATGCTGCACAGCAGAACTAGATTGAAAGTCATCTTTCATCTTTTATTTCCACTTTCTGGTACTACTTATTTCCTAAAGAGAAACACATACAAAATATTAGCCAACTTTTCCATTCAGATCAGGAAATTTCATCTTCCCAGTGTTCTGAAAAGAAGGTCAGACAATGCTTAGTCCTGAAAATGGTTACTCCAAGTAGTGTGAAGAAGGATGAGAAATAGTTAAAAGTGGATTTTGAAGGGTAAACCTAACCATGACACCCTACTTTCATGTTTCAACCTCTGTTTTATGACTTGCCATAAATGAGGTATAAAAGAAACTGTGTATAACTGGATAAACAGAGGACTTCTCACTGTAGCACATAACAGATATGGCAAAGGCAATGGCTTGACGGAGTAGGTGTTTTAGACCAGAATCAAACACAGAGTACAATAAGAACAAACATCAGTCTGTGAATTTGAAATGTAATGTAGAAGATGCAGTAGTAAATGTTTTCTATAGAGAGGCAGATGAATGTTTAAACATGGGCCTAATATTTGGCAGCTTTGGATGGATGAAAGTAATGAAGCAAGAAGATGTCGCTTGTATGATATACAGCGCCTTTTTACAGTGCACCTTGTGACCCTACTGTTTGGGTCTCCTGATTACTGAACTCTTCACACAGCCTTGGTCAGACATCTGGAAGCCATTCATGAACAGCAAAGCAGCATGATGTGGACTACAGTTCCTGGTGTACACATGAGGATGGTTTCAAGACTCTGCAAGGGAGACAATGTTAAAAGGAAGAACAAGTTCATATTTAAGCTGTATTAGGTGTGGTATGTTTGCTTTTCTCCACCAAAGCCTGGAGTAGGTTTTATGCACACAGGCAATAGCACTAGGAAGGTTGTCCTTGGTTTCTCAGGAAACAGATCAGCCCAGCCTGAATCCCCTGCCTGGTGGGGATGTGAGATCCTTTTGCATGGAAGTATTGGAAAGCTGGAGAGGAGCTGGCTTCCATGAGCAGCAGGGAAAGTGAGGGAGAGGATGGTGATTCTTCCAGCATGTCATGTCTGGAGTTGGATGGCGATTGCTACATGGCACCATGGCACTGTGGGTCAGGTGTGCAAGTCTGGAGAGCCCTGAATGTGGGATCCAAAGGGATGAGCTGGGTAAAGCTTTTCTCCCTGATTTTTTTTTTTTCCTTTTTTCTTTTCATTTCTTTCATTAAGAATAGGATTCCAACAACAGAGCACTGGGACAAAATGAATAATTGTGATGACACTGAAAGTTGTTAAACATCTCTAGCTACTGTCTCAGGGAGCCAAAGGTGCACTACATGACATTGATAAAAGAGGTACTTCTTGATAAGACTAAGAGTGGTGCTTGAGGCCACTTGCAACAAAAAGGGCATTATTCCAAATAAAAAAACTTGATACACTCTGTCTGAACTCATCCAAACCTCAGTCATAGGCACGTTTGCAATAAAACAAACACACGCCTGGTGACAGCTTGAAAAATTAAAGAATGATTGAAGATCCTAAAATAGTCACCTGGAAATATGTATGTCACAGCACATGGACCAGAGCCTAGTGAAATCACTCCAGGTGTGCCATATCATACAATATATGGCATGCACTAATCTAAACTGTTAATTAACTATTCCTTGCTGGCCCCTATGGCACAGAAAATGTTATGAAATCCTAGAGTTTAGTTTGGGCTCTTCTCAATTAACACCTCCCAACTCAGCTGCTTTGTCATTTCAGATGTTTCCTGGAAAACTACAGTTTCTTGATGAACACAAAAGAAGTAGCCACTGCCAAACTGCTAGCAGCCCCCATTGCTCTCTGCCTCCTTCCTGAATTGCCCTGCACTCTCATTGGCTCCAGGTAAAATTTGCATTATTCATTGTGTTTTTATTTGCTTTTTTATTTTATTTTATTGTATTTCATATTCACAGCAATCCAGTGAGAGCTTTTCTTTCCCTGCCTGACATCTCCCTGGCGTAACCTATGGTAGGAAGGAAGGAAACAAATGACTGAAGTGAAAAAAAAAAAAAAACAAATGCTCAGCAGGTAAAGGTGGTATCTCAATGAAGACTGCACAGCCCAGCTACTTGTGATGGTAAAATGCAGCAGACTTTGTCTCAGACAAGTGTCCTCAGTGTAGTGCATTGCTTACAGCAGGAGCATGGAAGACAGTCATATCCCAGTACTGGGGATCCTCCGCTGTGGATAGAAAGTGCTGCATTTTGCCCAGGTTTTCCTGAAAAGGAGAGGAGGTATAGTATTACTTCTTTGTAAACACAGAACCACTGCTTAGACTTAAGCAGAATTTAAGTCTTAAAGTGCATAGCTGTCCAAAGTGAAGTTACTAAATAAAACTGTCATTGGCTATAATTTCTCAGGTATATGAAATCTGGCCTGCAGCTAACGCCAGAGGATGACTAATACAGGCTGGTTTATTTATTTTTTTTCATTCTGCAGTTTATAATACCATTAGATAATAACAATAATGAAAATTTTTACTGGATAACTTTTGAATAAAATCATACCAATACACTCACAGGAAAGTAGGTCTTTAAACAACACTTTTTTCATTTTTTTTTTTTTTAGGTACAGTGTGTTACAAAGCTCCTTTTAAAACCCACAATATTTTGTATCTAAAATAGCCATCTGGAAACTCCATCATAGAGTGACACTGACAGGGAGCAAGAGCTAAAGTGGAATGTCTTTTATTCTAAAAATTTGCAGATGCAAACCACAATTATCAGGTTTTATGAAGAGATTAATCCTCATGCAGTATGAATTAAAGCTATTAGCTGGTGGTGCCTGGTATACAAAAAGCTTCATTTACAAAAATGTGATGACTGATACTATATCTTACTCTTCCCGAGAAGAAAGGAAGTGAGGGTCTTGCTCTACTTGCTGTGCACAATCTCCTTTCAGAAAAGTGAAATGGACTTGACTGTGAATAAACACAGACAAGAGCTGCCTGCCAAACAACAAAAAGAAAAAAACAGTTGAAAAAGATGAGTCAAGAACTGGAGCAGCAAACTCAGAATCTTGAGATCCTCTGATGATCAATGCTCTTTCCATAAATACCTTCTCTGCCAAGGTCTCTGGCTCCAAATTATTTTTCTTGGGTACCTATTCATCAGAGCACATAATCAAACATCATTTTGAAGCTGAACAGGAAATTTTGACCGCTGTGTTCATTAAAAAGAAAATACTGCTTGGTGGTAGTATTTTTTTTCTGATGTGTATTTCTTTATATGAAACATTGCTCTAAAAAGAGTCAATGAAATATTCCAATAGTGGTGAAATATTTCCATTTCCCAAATATAACTCTTCTGTTTATCGTTTAGAAGTTACTTTGTGTCTAATAGCTTTAGTTTTGTAAATATTCAAAATATATATATTTTTTAAAGTCAAAGTAAAAAGTTTTCATTCAGATAAATATTAAACATTTAACATTGGGAACACACATTCCCAAACACAGAGATCCAGAATCCACAATGATGTGGAGCACCTGGTAGCTGTGTGGGTTCCCACTTGCAGGCACACCCTTCACCTGAGAGCAGAGAACAGCCTTGGTGGAGAAATGGGCTCTCAATAGCCATTAAGGCTGACAGATGCTTCTGTTGGTTGGCAGCTGGGGAAGCTGCTCACTACACACATTTTAAAAATGAAAAACGCAGAATATTTATAGACCTGTAAAGAAGGGAGTTGGTAATAGGAGTAAGATCTGGGAAGATGGCTAATCCTCTGTTTGCCCAAGGGCTCTTGCTATCTGAAGGACCTGTAAGGGGATTTCCAGGACACACCTTAGTAGTTAGAAATACCTGTCTTGGCCTGGGTAGTGCCTCTGTAGGTGTTACAGTGGTTCTGAATCCTGAAAGCCAGAAGCAGCTGGTTTTGTGCCACATCTCACTGGGACAATAAGCTTGATGAAACTGTGAGAATTGTCATGGTCCTTGCTTCCAATCCGAGCGTATCTTTAAGCTCTGGCTTTGAAATGTCACTGCAGCAGAAGGCAAGAACAAACACCAGAAAATATCTCAAGAAGCTTTTAATTGCTTTTCCTTCCTCAATTTGCCCTCTCTTCCCTTCCCACTCAAAAACAATAATTGCAATAATTGCTATGTTTTTTTTCTTTCTGACCAAAATCAAACTATGAGAAAAGCAGGTTTTACCCTGCTCCAGCAGCTGTATGCTATTTGCAGAACACTTTGTGTATGCTGTTTTCATTTTCATCACTTGTTTCATAGCAAACTTGGCTGTCTGCAGGTGTGATCCTACGAAACTGCACACCACAAAAGCACTGGCAACCTTACACGTTCAATTCAAGTCAGGCTAGGAGCTTGCTCTGTTATCTCTGCTAGTGTGTTATTTGAGACAAAGTTAGCTCCTTGGAGGGTGGATAACAGCAGAGCTCAGCTAATTGCTGCAGGCATACCTCCTGCTTAGGGAAACAGCCACTATTTGTCTTCCTTTAATCTGATCAGATCCTCGGTGGCTGCTAATCAGTGCATTTCCAGTGCAAACAACATCTGAATGATTAACATCTCCCCTCACTTTACACTGAATTATTGCTGGGATTTGCCAATCCCAGCTCCTCCAGCCACGCAGATCTGCACCAGGATTTTGTGACCTGCTCAGCGCCCTGTGCCCCAGCACAGCACCACGAGGTGCCCCGGGAGCCTTTCCCCGCTTCATTCCTGGCTCTACCTTCTCATGGTGTTTACCTAAGAGGGTTGACCAGCAGCCACTCCAGTTGCAGTTGGAAGGTATCAGTGTGTCAGTGTCTAATCAGGCAGCTACTCTCAGTAATGGGATACCTATTTGGGACTTAGAAATAGAAGTTTGTCTTTTTCTTGCACTAGATCTCCAAAAGCATCAGTATTGCAGTGCTTTCTTATAAAAGAGGCTAATAAATTAAAATTCTCTTGCCGTGTTCTGTGGAAAGACAAAAAGTTGTTATTATTCTTACAAAACCACATTAAACAGAAAGAACAGCAACCAGAGTATTGCTGACATCGCTTAATGAAAACCAGAGCATTCCACTGGAAAACACACGGGGAAGGACAGCTTCAATTAGAGGAAAGGAGAGATTAAAGACCTTTCTTTTATACAACCTAGGGAAGGAATGTGCGAGAATGGGTTTGAAGAAGGGTCTAATTGAAGGATAAAATGGAAACAGTAAAAGGCTTATGATAAGATCAGTAAGCAGACACAGTGCAGCCAGTATTGCTAGGAATATGTGTAGAATTTCTTACCCCCGCCTCCCCCCAGTGCCAATTCAGTCTGAAATAGGCTGATACAGGGGAAATATCCCAAGAATTGTGAGCATGTAGAAATCCTATTGGACAAGGACAACAGATTTGAAAAGGAAGAATGTAAATAGTTTGAAAAACAACTGGGTATTTATTTCTTGCATTAAAAAAGTATTCACTTAAATGGGAGGGGAGTCAGGAAGATCAAAGTCTTTTCCTGAAAGCAGGAATGAAGTTTGGTGACAATTATGCTCTGAAGATACTCTTGTAATCACATAAAATTGGCTCTCTCAATAGGGAAAATCTGCAGAGCTTGGAAAGGTAAAATCCTTTAAACTTGAAACTACTACAACCATGTGGCATATTTCTTCTTAACACATTGTATAAAAGAGCTTAGACTTAGACAAGTCTGTTTTTAATTAATTTAAATTGTTAATTCAATCAGGCTAAGAACAAGGGCAGGGGGGAAGAAAAAGAAGATGAAGGAAATTATTTCAGCTTCAAAGAATGTTCAACGGCATTAGTGACAGCAAAAGAAAGGGGATACCAAAGAGAGGAGGGTTTTTGCAAAGAAGTCCTCCTTCTCCCCAGGTTTTCCATTGCAGCCCTTGCAATTAAGCTGTCTTTTGTTTGTTTGTTTGTTTGTTTCTGCTTCATCTGGTTGTGACACAGAGCTTACTGGTGGATCTTGCTCTTGTTTGCCTATGAGAGCTCTGCCTCTTCCTACCTCCTGGCTGTCCTTGCTGGGTTCTGTGGTTGTTCTGGGGCTGCCAGATGCTCTTTGGGGAGCAGCTCCCCCTGAGCATCTGCCACATCTTCCAGGGAAATCTCTTTTCACCACTCGTTGGTTGACGGCACGGGATAAGTGTAGCTTGTGTTGCCGTCTGCTACATCTGACAATTTTATTTATCCCGGGATGTCTCTGAATGTACCTGCCCTTCACAGGCCATAAGTGGCCCATTTCTTTCTGTTCTTCACAGCTCTCTGCCCAGTCTTTGTACCATACACTTGTTCGTGTCATTCGCTCCTTCCCTCTGCCTGTACTTATTCCACCAACTTTGTTTCTCTCTCAGCTATTAAAATCCCTGAGACTATTATGGTATGTGCACGTAAGTATGCACTCATATGCATGTACATGGGTAGGTCTCTAATCTCTTCAGGCCGTACCCCTCTTTTGGGGCTGGTGGCCTGGCCATACACAGGCAAACATGCAGGGGTGACACGAGGGGATCCTGCCCCTGGAAGGAAGGAATTGCAGGCCAGGCTCAGGGATGTGAGGATAAGTATGTGAAGCAGCTCGGCCGGCGCCTGCCTGTACCATGTCTAGCTCCTTCCAGTGCACAGGGTCCATTTATTTCCTTTGTACTTAAGGCCTCTTTGGAGTATTTATAATTTTTTATTGGGTGTTTCTAAGAGACACACATAATATAATTGGTCCAACAATAAATCTGCTATGATGTGTTTATAGATGTAGGCTTTTGCTTCTCTGGAAAGTTTAGAATTTCGTTTTGAACAATGCAAGTGTATACTGAGGTAGAAACACGAACAAGAAGAGTTAGGTCACTATGAGAGGGTTTCTATTTTAACCTGAAGTAGATGAACATCGACTGATGTCCTTGTGAAAGGATCCCACTGTGTTTTCTTATTGACTTATTGGCACTGTGTTTTCACTTTGGTTTAAACTCTGCCCTGGTCGGCCACTAGGGAATGTTTCTGTCACGGCACTGGAGTTATGTATAGCTACCCAGATTGATTGGTCTTGTTAACCAACAGGGTATCGGTGCACTGATGGGAGTTTTAACTTTGCTGCTTAGCTTGTTGGGTACAGCTCTGTGTCATGTAGACATGCTCAGGTTGACCTGCATGATAAGCACAGAAACTGGTCCCATTCTGCCCCAGTATGATTAGCCAATGCCAGAGATTCACAGCTGGTACATGAAGCAGAGCGGGACCCAGAGCAGCTTTCTGTCAACAGCTGGCTCTGTGAGCTCTGGAAACCTAACAGGGCATGCTGTCCTTTACACACACTGAAGAGAGGTGATTTCTACCTCCTTTCATCTTCAGGACATAAAAGTTGGTTACTGTTCTGTAAGGTGAATGAATGCAGTGGAAGAAGGTGGTCTGACATCAAACATGCTGGAGCAGCTGCAATACCTCCGTTCAGGTGCCACTGGGGAAGTGAAGTGGGCAAAAGTCTGACTCCTTTTGCTCACTGCTGAGTTTGAGCAAGCACAGGGAGATGAGTGATATTTTACTGTGGGATGGAGTCAGTGGAATTGGTCATGAGTCTTCCCAGAAGCACTGTTTGTACTTTTTTTTACTGCCTGATGAACTGGAAAAGCTTCAAAAGTTGTTTGACCAGGAACAGAAAAATCTCTGAGGTCTTAGGCTTTCATGGGCTGGTGAAAGCCACTTCCCATACAACTCTGGTCAGCTTGATGTTGTTGTGCCCTTTCCATTACTTCCATCCTGCCACACCACAAGGCAAGATCTTGCTTGGGCAAGCACTGCTGTTCACATAACCTGCTTTGCTCAGGACTGGGTCTAAGGTTACAAAACACTAGCTTTTTTAGTTGTTATGACACCAGCTAACTAACATACCTGAACATCTGTGCAGGGAATGTGGAAGATCACTGCCCTGTGCCCATGTTCCTTTGGAAGCTTTCTCCTCTTTGATATCTTTCAATTGCATCCTGAGCATTTCTTGAATGTTGTATACTAAATTTGTCCTGTGGTCTAATATGTCTTAAAAGTTAAATAGGGCTAAAAGAGAGTTCATTTAAGCTTCTCTGTTCCTCTGTACCACTGAGGATGTAAATCCTGCAGAAGAGAGGCTGTTGCTATTTTATATAAAACATGTACAAATGTGTGTTATATAAAATGTGTACAAAATGTGTATATCTGTGCTTATTCACTTAAAATGATTTTTTCTCTCTACTATGAGAAGAGGCTTTGTTGTGATATGTTACATAGATATGCCCTTTAGAGACCACATTTTGAATACCTCACTTTGAACCAGAACCTCTTTCTGAGTTTGAACCAGATTCTGTTTCTGCTGCATGAAAACATCCTTCAGCTTTTACTTTGTTTTGACAAGGCACTGCTGAAGGTGTCTTTTAACATAAGCAAAGACAGTGGAAATGGTTTACCACTTCAAATGGATCAGCATGGCTCAGCTTCCCAAAGATATTTTGGTGCCTGATTGCCACTGACATCGCTTCTGATAGTTGTTACATTGGTCATTTCATAGAAATGAGATGGAGCATTTTTTTCTAAAATTTTTAGGAATTAAAGGGTTTGGGTAAAGCATTTATCAAAGTGAGGGAAAGACTGACCTGGACAGAGACAGGTGGTACTTGCTCATGTGGAAAGTATAAGATCTGAGGCCATCAATCACAATTGTTTTGCTGTTTCCTATTTTTGTATATATAACCAAAATGTTAAAAACTCAATGTATTATGCATTACATTAGAAAATGTAGTCTGAAATTTTTAGTAGAGAATAATGTGTGCTTCATGTGGAAACTAAGTAGAAACCAATGAGAAATTCAACAGGTATGTGATAAAGACCTATGGACATGGGGAGAGTGCCTTGAGGCATCCATTTTGAGTAGGGCAGATGGAATATGGTAAAGATGACAGTGACACGGCTGAGCAGTTTATTCCCCAGTGTGGGCAGAATAGCAAAGCCAATAAAATCTGAGACTAGTGCATTCCTGGGCCTCCCACAGAGATCCAAAGTCCTGCTTTTGAGGAATGAGCAAAAATAAAATCCTGTGAAGCACTATGGCAACCATCTCCAGGGATACCATCACAGACCTGAAAGGTTTATCCACAAGAATTACAAGTCACAGAGAGGGATGATAAACTTGGAAACAGTATTTTAAAAGTAAAAACAATGTCACCTGGTAATTGCACTGGTATAGAAATGTGACACTTGGACATCTTCATAAAACAGAACTGTTTTTAAAGAGATACTACAGTGAGTATCTCCTACAAATAGCTACAGAGAGTTGTATTTACAAACAATCAGTAAATCTGAGAACTAGGCATTGTGCAAGAAAGAAAACCAGTCCAACAAAGTCACTGGAGAGTAGATCTAGGTAAATTATACAAAAGGAAAGATCAAAACAATTGAAACAAATAATGGCAAATGTATTTTATGGCCCTATGTAAGATAAATTCATGTTGACGTCCTCAGTTAATCATGCTTGTGGGTGAAACAAATTTCATCATGTGTAGTGTGCTTCTCATGGATAGGATTCAGTTGAGTTTTAATTGTATTTGGTGAATTCTTGGCTCTGTTTTCTTTAAAAGATAAGCTTTTGAATGCTTTTCTCTTCCACTTATGCTGCCCACTTGTTGCCTTGTTTCTCCATGACTTCTCCAGTTTCTGGCTGATATGTGTGCTCACATATTCTGCAGAGATACAGAAAAGAGAGTATTATCCTTTCCTCATGCTAAATTCACGAGGGATCCTGTATGAACAATCACTAATAATAGCACTCCGTGTAAATAAACGTTTCTGAATCTTGCTGCCAGGCCTGGTGGAAATGTGAAGTTGGGCTGTCTTTGCTGATAGTCAGGTGGTTCCAATCCCCTGCCCCATCTCTGCAGGTGTATAAATATCCACCAACCTTTGCAGATGCTTCAGCTAAAAATAAATAACTAAAAATAAAAAATCCCGTACCCCACAGTTCCCTCTGGCCCTGTCAGTGTCTCCTGCTGGTGCTGCCTGGCTCTCCCATTGAGCAGAAGCTTCTCACCTAAAGGAGGCTGGCATCCAGGAGCAGGGCTCTTGTGTCCCCTAATGCCGCATCTGTGTCTCCTTGTACCCCGCACCACCTGACAGAGAAAAATGAGTAAGTTTACAGTCTATATCACTGCTGATCAAGGAAGTACAAAGCACCTTAAATAAGAAAAATATTTATAATGTTTAATATTTAAGAGAAACAGAGAAACTAGTAGTTCTTTTGTAGTAGTGTCCTAGTCTTGATTTCAAATTAAAAACAAACAAACAAACAAAACCCACTGGTTTTGAGTGACAGAAAAGGCAATAGAAAAAGACAAAGAAAAATTATCAGAGAGAGAGAGATTCCTTCCAGTGTCAAAAATACTGTCACCCTTGTAATTTCTTATCAGTTTTTTGACTCTGATATTGTCAGTTAAATGTTTGCATCCAAATATGACATCAAAACATTTTTAGTGCTTATGTGTTTGCTTATGACCTTGGTGAGTAGCACTTTGTTCTGCTTTGTTGTTTAACATTACTCCACTCTTATTAGCAGAAATATGTTACTGATACTTGCACAATGACACATATTCAATCGTCCTTCCAGTGGAGGAATGCCTTACCCAGATTAAATTAACCAATATGCATTGTAAAAAAGCATTTGAAGTTAAAATGCTTCAAATCAGCCCAGTGACCAAGACACCCAATGATTTATCACAGCTGATATCCTTAGTTATATTGGTATTGCATCCTTATCTTTTTTTAGGTGATTTAGGTGATTCTGCAGCCAAGACTTTTTCAGTGGTGAACATATCAGGCTTTTATGATTGAATTTGTCTGGGGAGGGGAGCTGTAACATTTACTTTCCCTCTAACTTCTTGTCCCAGATTTCAAGGGGGGTGGAACAGTTGCATAGTCCGACGTTGGCAGCAGCTGCAGTTGCTTCATGGGTGCTGCACAGGGCAGGGAAGCCCCCTGCATGGCACCCACCCTCTGCTCCCCACTGGGGCTTCTTCCTCCCTGTCTCATAGCTGGGAGGTTCAGTGTTCTGCCCACACCTTACAAACCAAAAGCCCTCAGCCCTGTGGGGCAGTTTGCTCTGAAAGATGAGCAATTCAGATATTTTTTTTTTCCTAGCTTATGAAGATTAGGAAGGATAGCAAAGAATCTCTTAATGATTCAGTGTAATGGTTATAAAAGCCAGGGCTTAATTCTAGATGGATGTGGTCAGAGTTTTCCCTGTATGTGCACCTACCAAATACAACTCGGCTGTATTGCCACATGAATCAGAAGGAGTGGCGATATAAAAAGCCTGTTGATGTGGGAGTTTCAAGCCTGCATTAATGAAAAGAAGCTGTGACTCTACCTTAAGTGCTTTTTGAAACCCCATCTCATGCTTTATTACAAACAGAAGAAAGAACTATCTACATTAGGTATGCAGTACAGATAATCTTCACATCATCTACATGCAATCAAGCAGACAGGGATAAGTAGGACTCTTATTTTACTTTGTGCAAGTGCCTGTGAGACAAACACAGACCTACAGCTTTCTATGGGGTTATGAAAGTGTAATTTAGAAACGCGAATCTCTCTCTTCGTGGTAATTCTGTAATCATTTTTTTTAACAGAAAAAGAAAAAAGAAAAAAAAAAGAAAAAAAAAAAAAAGGAAGGGGAGGGTATTTTTTTTTTTTTTTTTTTTTTTTGCAATAATATTGTGTATCCAAACAGTGTATGGGTAACTTACTAAGAGTTTCATATAGCTGCTCCTCCCCACCTCCAGGGCAGGTATAACTTACATGTCTGAAATCAGAACTACATTGGTTCAGAGAAGACTGGAACCATTAAGGATATAGAGTGGTTTCCATTTGGTGAAGGTCACTGAGTTTTCATGGCTCAGTAGATCTACCCAGTCTATTTCAGTAGAAATTTTGACTCCTTAGATGCTTACAGAGCATTTTGTCACAAATTATTGTTGCTGGGAATGCATGCCAGAACTAGCAAGCTGTTGGGCAGGCCCAGAGCAAAAGAGACAAGGCTAAAAGCTCTGAACTCATCACGTGCTGATACCAGGAAAAACCTTGTTTGCTGTCGGAACTAGATAACTCTAATGAAAGACCTCAATTGCAACTTTACATAGCAAATTTCAAATAGAAGAGTAGGAATTTGTGGATATATAGGAGAGAGACTTCTGAATACAGGGTGTTGTAGTGGAGTATAAGGGCAGACACTGGCCTGACATTTAAAATGGCATCAAACAGGAACAATATGTATGCAATGTTTTAGCTGATTATTTTGTCTCATTAGCTGGTCTGATTTATTTCCTTTATGAATACTCTGTCAGCTGGGATACATCGGGACTGCAAAAGAACTCTTAATTTAATAGCTTTCATTATATGATGAGTTTCTCACTTGAATAAGTAAGGAATTACCAGCAATTTAACTCTGGAAGGGCTCTAATGATCACAGGCTGAATTTAAATTTGTGGAGCGGGCCAGGAGGAAGGACAAATATTATTATGAACTTTTAAGCAGGAAAAGTTGCTGTTAAAATCCACATGGGATCTGTGGATATAAAAAAATATAGTCTGAATACATTGGTTTTTGAAACTACAAATGTATATTTACCAACTAAACATATTTAAATATATTTAACTATAAATGCACATTTACCAATTAATTATATTTACCAGTTAACCAAACAATATTCTGATATTTAGACAAACAGCTACACTACTGTGTAACATCTGAATAAAGCAACTTATGTCCAACCCTTTCCAGAGCCTTTATTGTAATGATGCATTATTGTAATCAGACCTTTATTGTAATGATGCTTTATTGTAATCAGACCTTTATTGTAATGATGCTTTATGGCTACAGTGACAAGGGGTGCAACAAGCAACCTGGGTAACTAGCTCAGGGTCCCATGTGCCAGAGGGCATGGGATGAAGGGCAAACCACGCAAGGTGTGGATGAGAGAGAGAGGGACCACGCTGAGCTCTGGGTTTCACTGCCCATGGGTCACTGAGACATTGTGTTACTGCATCTAGGACTACACCTTTGTAAAGTTAAAAAGAGCTTCCAGCCATTTTCATGGGGATACTAACACTTACCTCTTTTATTGTTCTGAAGAGTGTAACAGCCTTTTCAAAATGACTAATTAAGGAAATAGTGGCTAGATATTATGCCAGTATCTATAAAATATGGGCTTATATTTTATGCACACAGTCAAAACAAAAATTTTTGCTCCTTTATGTGTTGCCATAGAGAAGCACATAAATGATCTTAGGCTGAGACATGCTAGGCAGTTTAAATGCAAGTGATCTATGTGATTCATGTGAAAGGAGCCATAAAGTAATTAAAAAATAGACATGTTTTTTAGTTTAACTGTTACCTTCTGCTTGCTGTGGTACTGGAGACTGGAAATTGACAGCTGCAGAGACAAAAGACACACTGATGAGAGACACGTGCATGAAAGAGTTGGAGTCTTTTTATCAGAAGAAAGGCAGCACAAAAATATTTTTGAGTATTTTCTTTAAGGTTTAACACATGCTTTTTCTAAATTCCCTTTGCTTCCAATGCCAGACAGAGCCCTCCATCAAATAGACCCTTGATCAAAGAACATGAAAGTTGTTCCTCTTCAAGATCCTCATATACAAGTTGTTCCTTTACAAGTCCTTAGATGATGACCAGGTACTCTAAATGAGAGGGAAAAAATTACTGACCTTCAAGCCCAGCT
This sequence comes from Heteronetta atricapilla, assembly GCA_011075105.1. Lineage (NCBI taxonomy): Eukaryota > Metazoa > Chordata > Aves > Anseriformes > Anatidae > Heteronetta > Heteronetta atricapilla. The sequence goes on along the minus strand of CM021734.1, from coordinate 68,738,679 downwards.
GTTTCGTGGTGAGCCATACTCCTTCTGGAGCTGATAATTCCTCCAGAAATCTGGCACTTTTTTGTCTTTCCAGACTAATGTTGTCTGGAAACTATCGTGAAAAGCACAGGCAAAACTGACAGAGTACTTGTAATTTCAGGAAATTCATCATGAATTGGTCCAATTTCTCTACATGGTATTTTCTGTATAGTAACATGCACCTAGCTGCAAGTGTTATATTTGCACCTAAAATTAATGGATATGTAGCTAGCAGCAGTCCCAGCCAGTTTCCCAGTGCAGCAGGACAAGGGCTGCTCACGTGGACTTCAGTGAATGCCACAGAGTGCATTGAGTCGTAGCATGTAAAAGCTGGGATTTTGTTCCCATCTGTTCATGTGTATCAAATATTGCATGAATTTAGATGATGATAATTGGTGCCAGTTGGGGGTTACTTGGATGTAGTGTTCTGTTTTGAGCTCATCTTTCATTAAATCATGCTCATCAGTGCCTGGGTTTGTTTCATCCACTGGCAATTAGGATTTTTGGAGGCACAGGGGGGTCGCTCTGGCTTTTCATTACATTCCTGGTATGGAAGGATGGCAGGTCAGATTTTTTATGAAGAAAAGCAGTGCTAACGGCAACTCACAGAGTCAGGAAAATACAGGTCCAATGTGAATGAGAGCAGAGTCAAAAGATGTCTGCTGCCAAGGAGATATACTCTATTAGAGAAATAAGATCACAGTTTTCTCCTACTGCAGCTTTTCTATTCTGGCTGATATCTGTGTTACAGTCCACAGGAAACAGACACAGGAGGAGAAGTTGCTATTGTGGAACAATTGGATACACTTCGTATGAAGAATATATATATGTTAAGTGACCATAGAATGAGGCTTGGTGCTCTCCTTGGCATTGTGGGATGCTCTGGAGCACAAGGACACATACCCTGAGGCTCATGTCTGGGGCAGTCACACATCACTTGCTGGAAGATGCCTGTGTGCCTGTTGGGTGGGGGGAGGAAACAAAATCAGAAAATTTCACTGTACTTGGAAAGCTTAAAAAAAATAATATTCACACAAACTCACATTTGCTTCCACAAAATTTCTTTTTGAAAGAGAATAGATGCCTTTTGTTTGCTTGGTGCCCAGTAGGATAACAATGAACACTGAAAATGAATGGCAGCTCTTTAAGCCATCAGTCCATCACAGCAACTGTTGAGGATGGCTCTTTTTTTTTTCTCTTTTTTTTTTTTTTTTTTTTCTACATTGAATTCTATTTTTCCTGCTAATAGTCCGTATAGTTTCACACACTGTGCTTCACACACCTGCAGATCTATTGCACCCTCCAGACTCGTTTTACCTGTGGCTCCAGACTCTGGGCTCTGGTCCAGGGACTTGCTTGTCTATGGAGTGAGGTTGTTCTTGACTTGTGGAGACACTTTAAACAGTAAAAACATGAAATAAGCTACTAGAGAGAAGAAGACAACAACAAAACCCCCAAATAAACAAACAAAAACTAAAAAAACTACGTACTAAACTATTCTCCATCTCTGTTTTTGTCTTCTCCTTAAGCCATCCTTGAGTGATCCCTTCTGCTGTGTGGGTTCCATGCCCTTGTCAGGTCCTTCACATCACTGTTTTTCCTTCCCCTGTATCTGACCCGAAATACAGCTTTGTGTTATACTTTTTTACCCCTAGCTAATATTTCTATTACCATTGCTTTTACTATTCAATTAACTAGTTTGGGGTGAAAAGCCTGAAGTGATGAAATCCATCTTTTCTCACCTAGTGTGCAATTTGACTGTCATCAGATTTATTGCCCCATCAGAAAATATTTCGGTGGGAAAAATAGAGAGAGAGTTGGCTCAGATAATTTCCTCTCTGTCAGGACACTGCTAAGGCTTAACCAGCTTACAGTGCTATCAAGCTATTTTGTCAGTTTGGTTTATGACCCACTTCTGTCCTTTCTAGCTAAGGGAGGAAAGCTTGAAGTTTTTCTGCTTGTCACAGGAAATGTGCCTGCCTGCAAACGGAATGACTTGGTTTCTTCTTACCCATTCAAGAAAAGAGCAGAATAAATAGGGAAGACTGGGAATATTCAAGTAACATAACACATTTATTGAGACTACAGAAAATAAATTGCAGAGCTAATAATAATATAAATATTTCCCTATAATAGACTATGCTATAATAGCAATATAAACACTTCCCTATACTACAAATATAACTACTGTTTTTTTTTGTTTGTTTGTTTGTTTTGTTATGATTTTAACCCATTCTATTTTCATTTCATGCTGCTGAATATGTATTGTGGCCAGGATGTTACCCATCATCTTCTGCCAAGGAAAGGAACCGCAGTTTGGCTGGATCCTGAAAGTAGAGAAGAAAAAGCACCGACATCTGTAATAAGCAACACTGTAAATAACACGATAGCATCTTATTAGCTAAGGCATAAATGGAAAACTATTATGGGAGACAAAACTTTATGGGAAAACTATTATGGGAGACAAAACCTTACAAATATCTTTCAGAGGGGAAATGAGCTAAGCAAATATGTAAAGAACTAGGCAGTTCTCAGTGCGTAACCCATTACCCTAATCCCTATCTGTAACAAACGCAACACTTAGTTGAGTAAGTTTGGAGAGGAGGTTTCTTTTGCTTGGACACTTTCTACTCTTTGGAAGGAAATGACATTCTTTAATTTCATAGCTGTATGCAGTAGGGTTTGCCCCCTTTCCTTGAAAACTCCAGATAGAGTCACTGTGAGAGACAGCACATTGGAAGAAACACACAGCACTTTCCTTGCTAGGTCACCTATTACTCACTCCAGACCTGATCTTTGCCCACAGACTTTGGCTGGGGTTATGATGGAATATGTTGCTTGGAAACAAAATTCACTAATGCTGCCTTTTCAGGACAAACCTGGAATAAATTTATATCACTGAATTAATTCCTGCCACCTCTGGATAGCTGGTTGATGCTGTCATAAATTTCTTCTGTTAAATAATAGTCAGCCAGTCTTGCTGTCTGCAGCTCTCTGCTCTTGAAGGGAGTGCTGCATTTATTACGGGAGAGGGGAAGCTAGGTACTCGTCCATTCAGTGACAGCTAGAGTAGTAGAAGACAATGTCCAAAAGTACAGGAGTAACAGGAAAAATAAAGAAGCATCATGGTTTATGGGATAAAACAAACAAGCAGACAAATGAAGCAAAAAAAAAAAAAAAAAAAAAAAAAAATCAAACAAGTGAGCAATAAAATGGGGGTGGAATGATTGTCCCTGATTGTGCCAGGGAACCTGAATCATTTTTTTTTTTCTTGTTGTTGTTGTTAAGAAATGGTTGCATGAATTCAGGTTGGCACAGTTTCATGACAGAAAAATGTGTTGCCTGGGGAATATGGTTTATTTTCATTTTACAACAATGTTGAATAAAATGCCTTTGGATAAACAAATTCCAACTGTAGATGAAGCATGGTGAATGAAACGTTTCTTTTTTCAGTTCAGTGTCTGGAGGCTGGGAGTCATTGCACAAGAGTGAGAGAGAAGCTGTGTATGCAGGGAACACATCCTTTAGGTACATTTCCTCTACAAGTGGCACAACAACTAAAGGCACCAGCTACACAGGGGTATTTATTGCCTGTGCATGGTCTGTATTCCTCAGTGCTCTTTGCTTTATGATAAACTGATGTTCTTTCTTCATCCTTTGTAACTGTATTTGGGAACATTAGATTAGTATGAATGTGGAACATTGCTATACGATAGAGCTTTTAGATTTTGTGTACCACTTTGTCTGTGCTATGGCAAAAATACGGTTTAATATAACATTGAACTTAAAATTTCCCATGGTTTAGACCATATAAAACCAATCCCATTGGCAGATGATTTTCGTAATATAGATTAGAAGATGGTAATGTTGTCTAAGGGTAAAAACATCAGAAGTGGTTTTAACAGTTGGATGGGGAGAAAAAAAAAAAAGGTAACTTTCACACGACTTTAAGTATGTTATTGCAAAAGTGTGGTTATTTCAGTGTTGAAATTATGTTGCAGCACAGTGATGTAGTATAGCCAGAAACATCCCCATATATCTTACCCCATGTATGTTAACAGTAGAGTTAGCAGCCTGTGCTTGGACATTTAAAGATCCCATCATTCCAAAGGTCAGGGGCAAAAATTCTGCTTAACTTTAGGGGGATTGTCCTCAAATGCAGCTTCTGAGGGGCCACTGAATGCAGTTCTGGTGCCTTAGCCAACACTAGGCTCTGCCTGAACTACTCACCTTGCAGGAATTAAAACAGTCAAACCTTCAGTGACCTTACCTCAGAATACTTCTGTTGATCTGCACATGTAAGTAAAATATCCAGGATAAAGAGAAATAAATCAAATAAATTGCAGCAGCCTTGCTTTCCCTAACATTTCCTGATGGCGTGTAATAATTGTCAATTACTGGGGCACTAATCCATTCCTTGGAAAGTAAAGTACTGTCATGACAAACTTCCCAAGTAACTTCAGCTGCCCCCGTGCATTCCAGGCAAGCCAGGCTGTTTCAGAGATAGCAACGGATCAGGTTATACTGCAGCCACGTTCTGCAAGCCCTGCACTTTGAACTGCATCCAGGAGTGAATAGGCCACTAAGGCACCTGCTGAGGAGCCAGGGAACATGTTCCTACTATTTAAAGTTATCTAGCTGATGGGTGGCCAGATTCAGTGCAAGGTGTAGGTATCTGAAGTAGATAAGGATTTTGGTACACATCCCCCAGTGTACACAATTTTCAAAAAATTAAGTGCCAAAAAGTTAGCTGTTAAATTATATTGAAGACAAAAAATGCTTCATAAATGAGTGAGAATTATGTGGCTAGCAACTAAATGAAGTGTAAGATTCTGTTTGTGGTCCTGAATCACGTTTTCAGAAAGCAGAGAATGCCACTTGTAGTTCTCCAGAGCTCACAGTGATCCACACATCTCCCTCCCTTACTGCTGCAGAGGGAGCACAGCTCTGCACACCAACAACATTGCGAGGAAGTTGTAAGAAACTTTATTCTAGTTCTTGTTATTACTAAATCTGCTATAAGACTGGAGACCTGCCTGGAGTTTCTTCAGAGATACACTGAAGGGACTGATGGTAGAATTTGGTTTCTGTCACATTGTTGGGTGAAAACTGTATCTTCTTTTTCAATACCTTTGCTGTTCTGGAGCATAAACGGAATATTTTTCCTCATATGTGTGGATGCAATCTAGATGGATAATCATAGATTATATATAATCATAATAATGATATATAGATATTAATATATGATGATTATACGTATTCATTCTATAATCATAGATTGTGTGATTATAGAATCATCTTGGTTGGAGAAGATCTTCAAGATCATCAAGTCCAACCATCAGTCTGACCTGCCAAGTCCCATCATTAAACCACGTCTCTTAGTGCCACATCCACATGCCTCTTAAATTAAATTTGAGAGGTTTAGGTATTTAAGGTATATTAAGGAAACTGTGATCTTGGATTGATTTATCAAGGGATTCCTTCCCAGGTTCAAATGACATAGCATAGTATGAACAACCTGAAGCAGGAGTACCTGCTGTTGTTTGTCTTTTTATCTAGATCTGCTGCTGCATTTTCCTATCTAAAGCAAAGTGATTCTGCAGTGGAAATAAAAAAAAAAAAAAAAAAGTGCACCACGTGTTGCTGGAAAGATGAACTTGAGGAAAAGTGGAAGCTGCTCAGATGGAACAGAGAAAGCCATCACTGGTCTGGTGTGCCCCAGGAGGAAGGATCCAGGAAGATCCAGTTCACAGGGATTCTGGCCACACAGCCCCCACCACACAAGTTCCCCAGAGACGTTGAGAAGGACGTATGGTTACAACCTCTTTAGACTGAGGAAAGGTTGAAGGTCTTTGGTCACAGCAGTGGCCAGATGAGTCATGCTGGGAGGAGGAGTTAACTTCAACAAGGCTATGGAGTAATCCTTCACTAGTTGATTTTAAATTAATAAGTGAAGAGGAACATTTTTCAGAACTGAGAATTGAAATGTTCTGTTACCATATAAATATATATTTATATCTTGAAAATGGTTGTCCCATTATTTTTTCACTTTTTTTTTCTTTTTTAAATTGCACACAGATATTCAAGGAAATCATCATCTTCAGAAACACGGTCTTCCATGTAGTGTATTTGGTTATGCCTAATTAATTGCTTTTTTGATTTTAGTGAGTGTAATGAAATGAGGAAACTTATCATTTTCTCCTACCATAACTGAGTTTTCAATCAAGATGGAATCATATTTCTAGCATTTCTCTATTTACCTGGTACACCAGACACAACCCAATCCAATCTAAAAATGATTAATTCACACTGAAAAAGAACGGACAGGATCATACAGCTCCTGGGAAAATGCATTTCTGAAATTAGAGCAATTCTTCTGGAGCCCACATAGAGTGATTGTGAACACAGTTCTTGGAATTTTTTATTGGTTTATTTATATGTACATTATAAATGTTTTAAAAGTATAGATTTGAGATTTATTTCTGTCATCTCCTGCATTTTAAATTTGTCTCCCCATTCTTTAGTTTAAGGCTTATGTTCTAATAACCTAAGAATAAATGTGAATGTGCTTCAAGGTTTTTATCTGAGAGGAAATCTGTGTTGTAAGATGTGAAGTGTTTTTGAACCTAGTCCTTTGATAGTCTGACGTGTCATAAATCTTATAGCATGTTACCTATAAATTCAGCATACGGTCTGACAGCTATGTTTGATTTTGATTCTCTAAAGGATTCTGAAGGAATACAGGACATTTAGACAAGGGCAAGAAACTCCAGCCTTTTATTTTCCTCGCTTTTGAGAAAGTAAATTGTGTTTGCTAATGAGTAACTTCAGAAAAATGAGCAGACTGCAGGAATCTTTCAGTCCTCTGACAGAACTTTAGACCTCTTTAGCAAGACCCTTTCCTGCTCCAGTAGCCACAGCAAAACCCCAGGCTAAAGGCCTTGGGGTTCTCGCTGTTCCCTGACGCAATACGCAGCTCAGTTCCTGCTGCTTTTTATTCTGTTCAGTTTTACTTGTTCTCAGTAACATTGGCAAGGTCAGTGGTGTTCTTTAACTAGGTGCAGCTCGGTCACGCAGCTGTGTGTATAGCCCACCAGGACAACTGACGGCCTGCATGCGAAACGTGTTCCCTTGACACACTTCAGAGGCAGTTAGCCCCAGTGGCAAAACGGAAGCACTCCACTATGAAATAAGCAAGCATCAGCCGTCTCCCCAGCGGTAACCTTGCACTCAGAAACATTTTGTGCAACAACTAACACCAATGTTCAGCCTTAGTCCGGCTCCAGCTGAATCCAAGGCAAGCTGAATGGAAACAGGATCAGTTTAGGGAGTTTATTTTATGTAAAATATAAACATGTTAACAGGAGAAAATACTGTTTTCTTATGTTACAACCTTAATATCCAACATGAGGTTTATCTTACAGTTCTGCAAATAGCGCAGGGTTTAATTACATGTACATGATTAAAAAGAGCAGATACTCAACTGTACACACACACGGGATATCGTACGCTTTACAAGAAATTCAGTATTTTACGTGTCCCCAGATGTATGCCTTACAGTTTTACTACCTCTTACTCCATCCTGAAAACTAGCAGAAAATACTTAACCAGTTTTTCTATGATTGCACCTTTTTGACCAGGTAGATAGGGACTGCATATTTACAAACAGATATACAGATCCAAAGCAGCCCTTTCCATATTTCCTCCTATTTTATTTTATTTTATTTTATTTTATTTTATTTTATTTTATTTTA
>CM021734.1:68709147-68730897 GCA_011075105.1 Heteronetta atricapilla | reverse complement strand
TATTTTATTTTATTTTATTTTATTTTATTTTATTTTATTTTATTTTATTTTTATTCTTCCCCACTACTCTATGCTCATATTCATACAATGCTGACTTTACCCCTGAAGAGTCACGGGTAAGTTACAGAGCTCCTGTTAGTGCTCTTTAATGAAAGCCACTGACGCTGGATTTTTTTTTCCAGGAAAAACACATGAATCTGTAACACAGCTGCCCTGAAGTTGCTCTTAGGGTTAGAAGGGGAGTTGAGAAAAGGACTAGAAAATAATACAGTGTCTGAACACAGTCTGTCATGGGATGCTTGCAGATATGAACACCATGGATAATAGAAAGCTGATGTCTGAGCACAGCTTCTTTGAGGAATGTATTCCTATTAATGAGAGTTTGATGTTGTGGGGAGAAGGACTGCAAATATTTCTTAATCATCTACTGTGGCAGGCTGTGGTGAACTACAGGGTGTCTTCACAGAGGGTTTGTTTCTGTGGCTTTGGAACCCCTAGGAGATGGGTTAGGATTATCTAGGGGATGGAGCACCGGCTTCATCTGGGTAAGATGAGGGTTAAGATGCTGTGTGCCAGTCCAGCTTCTCCTACAAACGACTATGCTAACACACACACACAAAAATCACTCTTTAAGAGTCTTTCATACAGCAAAGTTGCCACCTGTATCAGCCTTCATCGGAAGCATTAAGTTGTTAAATTGCCCATTGTAAATGGCACACACAAGTTAATTTATTTTACATTGTGCAATGGTCCCAGCCCTGATAACCCAGTGAAGCAGAATTATTAAAGAATTATAGCAACTCTGAGACCGTGAATGAAGGGAGCTATGTGCAGTCCCATATTAAATCCTCCAGGTAAAGCCAACGAAAAAAACTCCTAGGGGGTAAAAAATCATTAGCATGTAAAAAGGTGTGGGCTTAGCCCAGCTGGTCCCACCAGGTGGGCACATACCTGGGAGGTGTTGTTTGACCTTGTATGCAAAAATGCTAATCTAAATCATTCTTGTGGATGGGTTCAAGCAATCTCCCCAAACTAACGCACATTAGCTGGAAAGAAATTAAAAGGTTGTCTTTGAGGCTTGCCAAAGGCTGTTTAAATATTCAGTGCCAAGTTAAATTGGTAAGAAACACCTCAGCAACAGAACTGCAGCAACAGGAAAAAGTCCTGGTCTTTTCATTGTTTGAAGAGAGTACAATGTCTAAAATAAATTAACAACAGCCTTTTGCAATTAGCTTTGCACTAACAAAACAAAGACAGTGATTTTCTGATATGGTTACCACCAACAAGGCTCTGCAAGAAATATTCAGCATCTTTGACTGATGGAGTGTTATTATTTTATTTATTTTTTTACTAGCATGTATCCTACTTCTTCCCTTTATATGAGCCCAAGTGGAGAGAAGGAAGATACAAAAAGATTGCTTGCTTGTACTCATACGAAGGCCAAGAATAAATGCAGCTCTTAAGACTACTTGTGTTTGAGATTGCACAGAGCACAGGTAAAATGGCAAACAGAGCACTATGTGCATTATCAGTTGACTGACAGGTAACTGTTTGGTAAAAGAGAATTTTCCTGGGAGAAGTGGAGCTTTTCTAAATTATGGTCATTAATAACTGTGCAACAGAAGGAAGTATTGCAGCCATTCTTTATCTGTAGTCTTGCAGATAGAGTGCAAAAAAGGCTGTGAAATGTGAAGTGTAAGTGCAATTCATCACATACATATTGCTATAGAAGGTGAGAGGACAGACACGCTATAAATACTGCATCCGTGTCATCCTTGCAGTGTTTACAGTGTGTTTGTCCTCTCACCTTCTACAGCAATATGAACAAATGAATATGAACAAATCTGTGCTTCCCAAATTTACAGCCCAACTAGGACTACAAACATAGAAATGGAAATTGGGCTGTAACTAGAGATGCTGCATCAAAAGCAGAAGGTTGCAAAAGCAAAAAGACAACAACAAAGCGTTAAGCTGATTGGAATTTCACAAGATTGACACCGATGCTTAAAGTGCTTAGGTTGGTTACATTTAAAAACTTAAAGTATGTAAAAATAAAACCAGAAAACTAATAATATTAACTACATAAGTTATTATACAAATATATTAACAGAGGAACAAAAGAGAAATAAATTAAAACAGACTTTGATAAAAGTTCTAACATGGAACAGGTACAAATCCAAACCTTCTTAAAATTACTAACACACATTTAACTATAAGATACTGCTTAAACTCGTCAGCCACACACAGTGAAAATGTAATAAATCAAGAAGGGGCTGCTGCTGAGAGACATCAAATCACTGGCAGCTGCAAGCTGTCAGCTCCGGTCCCAAGTAAGTGATGCTGTTACAGATGGGAGAATTAAATGTCATGTCTGAAGATAAAAGACAGGTGTGGTAGCATGTTAGGACCCACCACATGATGTGAATTTTAATTTCAGTTTAGGACTTTAATACCTTTATTCAATCGAATGTGAAGGGAACACCTACTGCTTTATTTCCTTTAGTACAACTGCTAAAGGAACGAGATCTTTAAGATGTTATCCGCTGCTCTGTGGTAACTGTAAATTATTAAAATTGAATTGACAGGAGCAATTTGGGGACTTAATTGCAACAAGGTGTTGTGCTTCACTGATTTGGTTCCTCCATCACTCCCTCTGCTGTGTCCCAGAAATAGAAATTACATAAAATCCTGACAGCCTGCTCTGCAGAACACTGAAGTTGAGGTCTGAGCTCATCCTCTAAGATAACTGATTCATCAGCACTGCAGTGCTTCATCGGGTTTAGCTGAAAAACAGCACACGACAGAAGTGTTCTTTTTCAAAGTAAGAACGTGGTAGTAAGTTTTATAAACTTCTCGGTAACCGTGCATGAAACAAGCAGAGAACTTCAGGTGTCATTAGGCCTAATGCACTCAGAACCATGAAAACAGTCATTTTAGGGAAGTACAGGACACTCATAGTCATCTGTGCTATATTTCTGTATTCTAGCTACTGACTGAAAAACTTTGATTGTCCTAGGTATTTTACCATTTTTTTCTCATAAGAGACTGGAAATCTATATATAAGCTTAAGAAAGAAAGGATTACATTTTTTTAAATCAACTAAAATACTTTACATTGTAATACTGTTCCTGTGATCCTAATCCTGCAAAATGTGCCTAATTTGACATAGATCAGAACTTCTCCTGACTGTAGTTTTTGGGCGTTTGTTTGTTTGTTTTGAACCAAAAGAAATAGCTGGCATTAGCATGAAGTGAGTATTCCTTGATTTTCAGAGTTGATGCCAGACCACTGACTGGTGAGATACCAGTGATGTGATCTTGAACTCCTGCTGTAAGTACCTTTCCAATATTTTCTCATACATCTTGTGCATCTCTTCTCATTTATAACAGAAAAGTTGGGCAATTCATTTTTAACACCGTTTTCACACTTCATGAAAAGCAGTAACATACAACCGTTATCTGAATGCTTTACAACCTAGAGCTGTCTTGCAGCTGGAGAAAAGCAAAGATTAGTATCCTATACTTTATCATTTATATATTATTTTATCTTTATTAACATTAAAAAATCATTTTTCAGATAAGTTAATTCAAATATGAAAAACCTTTCCTAAAACTGAACTGATCTTAAAGTTATTTTTATGCAAAATTACTTTACATACAAACATGAGCCTCAAGCATTCAAATGATACATTAAGAATGTTTTGTTTTGTTTTGTTGCTTGTTTTAAAACTGAAGAATGCCCTGCGAACGGTCAGTAGTAAACTGTAAAGTACAGACTCTTGGACCAATACTGGTGAATGCTGAACTGGAGGGTCTTCATTCACAGCCAGAATACACTCCTGTTTTAAAAGGCAAGTGATTATAATACTTCTAATGTGGCAATTCTGAATGCTTATAAATACATCCGTTAAAGGATATGCAGCTTTAGCTTTTCAGTGGAAAAACCTCAGTGAGAGCTGGTCTCTTGTATGATGTCTGTCTTTTATGTTATAGACAGAACATTTCATTCCATCATCAATAAAAGGACAGCGACTGCATCCCAATCATGCTTGCCTTTAGCCTGCATAACAACCTTCATTCATGTGAATGATCTCTGCAGACCTCCACTGTTACTCACCTACCTCAGTACTCTAAGGTTACATTCTACGTCTGTTTTCTTGTATTGGTACAACATGATAAACCACAAACAATGTTATATGAAAAGTCCGCTTCTGTTTCTCCTTCAGTGTAAAGTGCTACATCTCCTTTGTTTACAAAACGGCCATTGATAAATCCAGCTGTTCAGCTGATGTTACAGTAGAAGTTCGTATTTCATGTTCACCGTTATTCAACAAAAATATTCCACATTCACAGTAGATTACAATGAAAAATGTTTTTCTCTTTCCTACAGAAAACTAAAATATAACATTTAGCTGTGCTTCTAAAGCCATTTTCTGAAAGTGTCTGCCATAAATTGGTAGTCTAAAAGAAAAGTACCAAAAGCAGCATTGTCTAATAAATACTGAACAAGAGCGAATAAAATATAACAAGTAGAAATACGTTTTGTGAGATGAGAAAATTTGCTCATAAGTACTGGAACCAACTTTCAGTCCCGTTGAAGACAGCAGGGTTTTGTTTTTTTTTCTGCTGTTGACTTCCTTGGAATAGGTATGTGGCTACTGAGGCTCAAGCGTTGCATAAAGGAGTGTCAAACCAAGCAAGCTAGATACCCAGTGTTACCACCGCTTCACCCTGCTTTCCATCACTTCTCATACTCTACTCCTCATACACTACTGATACTTTCTTCTACATTTTTTTTTTTTTTTTGCCAAATTCTAGTATGCGTGTTCAGCAGTTTTATTTTTTATCAACCAGTGCATGACTATTGCCAGCCTAATTCACCCAGAAAAATCAGAGACAGTTGCACTAAGCCTTTTGATATTTTTAAAATCAGACCTTCAAGAGCCCTCTCTGGTTTTGTCGTGATCCAAATGCTGTCAAAGATGGCCAAACCACTACCAATGGCATATGCAGCGTGTGTAAACTAATGGTTGTTATATGCTGTTATGTTGCTAAGAAAAGACTCCTTGAGAAATGTACATGAGACCTACAGGTATTCAGAAAATCAGGGATCAAGCCCTGTCTTATGTATGGTACCAACAACACATATTTAACAGGACTCTGTAATTTCAGTCCTCGTGGATATGTTGAACATGAGCAGTGTTGCTATCTCTGCAAACTAAATTAAGTAAGGACCTTATTATACTGTTTTAACAGAAAGATAAGCCCAGTCTCTATAAATGTTACCCATCTCTATGTCGCATATGTCATCTTGCTGCCTTTATTCCAGTGCTCTCTAAGTTTTGAAATCTCACCTAGCTGTACTGTCACATGGTTAGCTCGCTGACTGGACATACAGCATTAGTTAGTTCCACTGTAATTTAAATCCCTCTATGGGAATGTTAGGCATGAAGTTATAAACTGAAAGTTTTTAAAAACCTAAAGCTCAAGTGATTTTGGAAGAATATCTTTGCAGGGGAGAGTAACATGTTAAAAAAAATTTAAAAAATCCCGTATGCAACCACAATTCCAGTCATTATGAAGCAGATTCTTTTTCTTGCACTTAAATTGAGTAAGTATATGTCAGAATGTATTTAAAGGAATGCTTTGTAAATCAACACACCCCAAAGTCATTTAGAAAGCTTTAAACAATTTTGTCCTAAATGCAATGAACACTTCCATATAAAATATTACTCTAGCTGGATTGGGTTTAACAGTTGACATCCAGATCTTATTATCTGTAAATGTTAGTCCATATAAATTCCACAAAAATCTGACTGCAATTAAATTTTCAATCAGGCTTAAAAACAACAAACTAACCCCCCTCACCAAAATAAAGTTCTGCATGTCAAAAGTGAATGGTTATAGTCAATACCACGTGGACTGTTTAATAGGAGACAGGCTTATTGTTCAGCCATACAAGATGTGGTCATTGTAAAGGTTGGTTCAGGGGGGCCATCACCTTCTTTGCGTGCAGCATTGTGGTGTGCAATTGTCACAGTTTGCCAAGTCACTCTCTTGATTGATAGAATAAAATATAACCAGACTCTGAATTTTTTGATATATCAGAGGTCAGTCCATAGAATTCTTCGATAGCTTGAGCATCTATTTTCTGCAAGATAAATAGAATTGTTTATGTACAGTTAGGTTAAAGAAATACCAAGCATGGATTAAATGGCTGTGTAAAAACAAAAGATTAATTCAGTTATATGTTTCAGGGGAGCAATTAACAAATCCTGTTTGTAGTTCAGGCTCTGAAACGATAATGTGAGGTGACAGAAACCCTCTTCAAGACATGCACTATTCCCAATGGTACCAAAATCCCAGTGCTTACTCTGCTCCATTGGATTTAAACCTTGGGGAGGGAGACGAGACTCAAGACCTCAGTTTTGTTAGGTGCCAGAGTGACATAAAGGGTTTGCTTGGGAATGAATTGTTCTATGCTTAGAATCTGTAATAGCTGTGGACCAGATCTTGCTCTAATTTACATCCAGACAATTTCAGACTGACTACAGAGTTCAGACTTTCTCATTACTTACCAGTTGTTCTGGATTTAAAATCCTACAACAAACCTAACTTTAACCAGTGCAGTTTTGCCTAGTGATATTGCCAAAGATTACAAAATAGTTCCTGCAATGAATTAAATTGATTTTATTACATAGAGAAAACATTCCAAATTAAACTCTCAAAATCTGATATTAAAAATGTTTGATGTTGCTCTGAAATAAAACAACCCCCTTTGACATTGACAGGGTACAAACTGCACAATTAATCATTCTGTTTGCAGTCCTGCTTCCTAACTGAGCTGAGCTAAATGTCACATTACGACCAAGCTGTGACTTTGCAGAGCAGTAATCTATACCCAGATCTGGATCAGAATTTTAATTCCAAATTGAGAAGAGAACATAAACAAATGTTATGCTTATGGCCTTCAGCATACTGACCTCTACAATGTCATCATCAAACAAGAGCCAAAATCCATGACTTTTCACAATAGTAATATAATGCCCACGATTTGGTCCACTAAAAAGCAAAACAACAAATAAAAATAAAAATCACAAAACCTGAAATAACTTTAGATGGTACTATTGGTTTCATTTTGATAAGTCACATGTCTATGTTAAAGCAGACTGAATTATAAATACATGTTAAGAAGAACATAGTAAACCCACCTGTGGTGGTACAGTGGAAATGTTCTCTTATCCCTTGTTGTAATGACTTAACCAGCTAAAAGCTAAATGTGTTGTTTTCATCTGTTGTATGACCATTTGCAAATTAACCTATAGAGTACTTAACAATTTGCTCACGGCAGGCATCAGCTAAGGGACATATTTTAAGAGGTTCAGGCCAAGATACATGCAAGCTGGTGCAGCAGCTTGGTGTGTGTCCTCCCTCCCACTCTCCCTCCATTTTGTCAGGCATGCCTCTGCCTTTGACAAATGCCTGGACTTGTCAATGCTTGAGAAATGCAATCACTCGAGATAGACATGAAAGTGTCTTACCTTCCACAGTGAACAACAACAGCTACCAAGTCATACATCCGATCTAAGTTGACAGCATCACCAGACGTGTTGAAGAGACGTAACTCCAGAGGAAATACTACACGATATGACAGCTTAGTATACCTGTGCAATTGTTCCATGTACTTGAATCTCTTGAGGTGTAAGGCAAGGATCATTGGCAGCTTTTTTACTCGCATCCTGTGAAACCATTAGAGTGCACATGATAAAGACCTGCCCACTTCAGAGTCACTCTTTCCTTGATGAGTAAATGTTTGAATGAAAAAAGCACCTTGTAACTAGCAGTAGCATCTAGAGTAAAACTTGTAATAGTTTTGAATCTGTCTGTAGGTCCTCTGGCCCCCAGAGAGTGTGCCTTTGGGGTGCAAGCAATCTACACACAATGAATTTCAAGGAGGAGGCTTGTCAAAGCCCAGGGAGGACATAGTGAAATACCCTTCTCTTTGCTTACCTTTTCTGTGCCTCTTGTTTACTGCAGCAAGTTTCACAGTAGTATTTCTGTTCACTACATAATGTCTCTGTGT
This sequence comes from Heteronetta atricapilla, assembly GCA_011075105.1. Classification (NCBI taxonomy): domain Eukaryota; kingdom Metazoa; phylum Chordata; class Aves; order Anseriformes; family Anatidae; genus Heteronetta; species Heteronetta atricapilla. The sequence goes on along the minus strand of CM021734.1, from coordinate 68,722,815 downwards.
TGCTGAAGTCTCTGTAAATAAATACAGTTATCAGTTCTTAAAAGTTCTTAACGCTTTTGCCCCAGTACCATACTTGGGCTGTGGAACTGGAACCCTAAAAACACACCCAAGAAGAAATCTTGTTTCCACTGAAATCTTAAAGTTTTCTAAAGCACCTAAATCTACAATAGTGGGATTTGTAAAGGGACTTAGGGTATCTGACTGCTCTCACAGCCCTGTGTTATGTGCTAAGGCCCTACATACTACACAGGGGAAAGGTCAGGTGTCTCTAATGGAGATCTACATCCTCATATCTTGCATGTCAAGGAGCTGCCTAGAGTTCAATGTAGTTGCTCAATCCATCCAGTGCCTTTTAAAATTATTTGCAGAATGGACTGTCTTCTAGTGCACTTCAGTCATTCACAAATAATCTCATTTTATGGTGTTCCTCTGTAAGATAGGCTTGAATCCTCTTATGAAATAAAGAAATAAATTGAATTCAGTCTTCTGTATCCTCTAACCTCTGAATCATTATCCAGAAGTTAGGTGATTATACTTTCTTGTTATTTAAAAAGGAAAGTGACAGCTACTATAGCAGTTTTTCTAAACACTCTTCACATAAATATGCTTAGAAATGTTTCTGGACTGAGCTTCTGAATTGAGAGAAGCAGAGGAAGACCTGCCTTGATAATGTTGCTCAGTTCACAGAAAAGATTTGCTAGAGTCACAGTGCTGATATTCTTGGGAACACAATTTTAGGTATGTAAAATACTTAACTGGAAAAAGATGGCAGTGATTTTTTTTGTCACCTCAAGTGTTGTATTGCAGCTGAGCAGGTGTTTTGAGAACTGTAAATACAGGCATAAACACCTATCTTCCACTTTAGACAGACAGGTTTTCTTGTGACTCTGCGCTTTAAATAGATGTATCTGAATCAGAGGATGGTTCGGGTTGGCAGGGACCTTTAAAGATCATCTAGTCCAACTACCCTGCCATGCGAGGGACATCTTTGACTAGGTCAGGTTTCCCAAAGACCTGTCCAACCAGGCCTTAAAGATGTTTCTGAAAAACGGAACTGACCTGTTGATTGCACCTACATTGTTGTACCCGGCAGAGTTCTGACTTCCAGACAAATTCAGCGCCAGCAATAAGCTTCATTCTGCAATTGCAGCCCACATGTACAAAGGCTGAAGCCACGCTGCTTGCAAGGTTAGCCTGCTCTCACAGCAGGCAGCTCCAGACTCCTCTTAGAAAGGCAAGGAGAGGATTCCTCGTGATTATTTTTACCTGGCATCATCACTACAGGGGCAGATGGGAGAACTGAAGACTGGATTGCCAGGGCATGGTATTAGCTTACTTCCACAACTTCATAAAAAGTGGGAATTTTCCGTTTTCATGTTTAAGTTCTTTATGATTGATAGTTATAGTAAGATCTCTCATGCTCTGTTTCCTTTGGGGGAAGGGAGGTATGCAGGTGAAAATTAGATGTTTTCTTTGCCCTTTACAACTGCAGCTTTGATATTTGTTTCATCAATCAGGAATTTTCACCATTAGATGTTTCACAGTTAAAAAGAGCTGATCATTGGAGTTCAGGCAGTCTGCATGCACAAGAACTACAGGCTTGAGAAACCTTTCTCTACAACTGCAGAGCTAGTTTCAAGACATTTCCAGCTATCTCCTGTTCCAGGAATGGGCCAGTCTTCATTCTGTTTATATGGTACTTTAACAGGAAAAGGGAATTTTAATTACACCCACTCAAAACATACTAGTTCAACACTGACCCTATATGCTCCCACACTTCTAGTCATTCTCCAAGCTCAATGCTACAGTGCAGTTCTGCTGTTTATATGCATAAGTAGTATAAATTTTCTATTTTAAGAGATGACAGAATTCTTAGTGGAATAAAAAATAAATAAAAAATAAAAACCACAGGCAGATCAATTAACAGTTAGGATCAAATGGACTTGTAAACTTTGCAACTCCTGGTGGAAATAAAAATAATGGAAATGTACTATGTATGCTATTAAACTTTTGTTGCTTCAGGCCCAGTTGTCTACCCTATGGAGCTAGACTATGCCAGAGGCTTGTATTCTTTGGACCTTTTTGATCTGAACAGCTACATCAATAACTGAAAAGATCATTCATCCATAGGGGCAAAGAAATTTGTTTTACTGAAATGTTATATTTCACAGATTTTCTTTAACTTGCCTTTTCAATGCAGCAGCATTTAAAGCTTTAAAGTCACAGCAGAGCAGTTATCTTAAAAGGGACGTAGTGAATTTTACATGGTAATTTGGTCATTCCTATTAGCAGTAACCACAAAAGCACTTACACTGTTTAATAATGAATAATGCAGTAGAGCAGTGAGAGGAAATCCATAGTCTAACTGAATATATGTTTTCTAAACAGAGGTAGACCTGCTTCTAGTGTGAAAGACAATCAGAAGAGATGATAGGTGATACTCACTTCCTGTTTAATCTGTAAAGAGCACCATGTACCTCCCCGCCCCCCCCCCCCCCAAAAAAAAAAAAAAAAAAAAAAACAACTGAGATTTTACTTCCATTTATTTCTAGAAGAAACAATGGATAGGTTTCAAATAGCATGGTGTGTTGCTGGAGTAAGGCAGATGCTGTACTGCTGTGTATAAACAACTTCTGGGTATCTATACTTATCAGGACTCTGTAGATCTCTAATGGAATATGGTGCCTAGTTTTAGGCAACTGCACTTCAGGAAGGGGAACTCAAGAGAGAGCTGGAGAGAATGCAAAGGAGTAATGAACATGAGCAGAGACAAGAGAAGATGACCTGTGAAAAAATGTTTGAATGACCTTAGGCTGTTTAACTTGAAGGAAAAAATAATAATAATAAAAAAAATAACCCCACAATTCCAGGAAGAGTGATGACATTCTGTATATAAACCACTGCTGCTAAGAGGAAGAGGAGCAACCCTTTTTTAATGCCCAGAGTACACAGGAGGTATGCAATGGAGCTACTACTGATAAAAGATCTTTTGGAACAGGAGGGACAAGCACCCCTACTTGTAGGCTAAGGACTTCTACAGTATCCTACAGGATACTGAACTGAAACTGAGAAGGAATGAACTTACTGCATCTAGCACTTTGATATGTAACAGTTGTTTCTTAGTACAGTTTTATCTACAGAGAAATTAGTGCTTTCTAACTCAGGAAGTGGTTAATACCTCATATGCTTTCTCTCTCTGTAAATCTCAGTTTGGTGTGAAATGTCAGGCAACATCTCCTAGGTGTTCCAGAACAACTGCTAAAACTAAATGCAAGTTCAAAGTCATTATCAACTCAAAGAGCTTGAAGGAGTAATTTGGCCAATTGATAATCCTTACTTCAGATCAGCAACATATTTTCTTAAACCTAAATATAAGTTTGTCTGTTTGTTTTTGTATCAATGTCAAAACTCCATATATTTTAAATCTCTCAGGGTAATCATCCGTGCAAACCTGAAACTTATTTTGATCTCTGAAGTATTTAATAGTTAAGCATGTACTAAGAGCAGAACTGAGACTTAAAATAAGACTTCTCATTGTATTTTTAGGTTGAGACACAAAACAAGAAACTTACATGGCAGAAAAATAGGCTTTTGGAATCTTTTGCCCTCTAGGGTCTCTAGCACTCATTCTACAAAGCATACACTTGACTTTTAATATGCACATAAGTCCTAATCAACAAAGCACTTGACTAAAAGCTTAAAGATAAGCACACACAAATCTCTTTGAAGCCAATTATTATTCTGCAACAATTCTTCCAGATGACAAGGCAATAAATTATTTTCCCCAAGAAAGGAACCTTTTTTCTCTTCCAAACACAGGCATTGAAAGTGAGAGTAAAACAAAATCCATTAATGTGTATTTTGTCATTAGAGGAAACATCCAGTTTGCAGTAGTTTTCTCCTGCTTAGGAAAATCTCAAAACCCAGTGTTATTCTACTTTTCTATTCTGTATTTACTAGACTTGGAAAATGTAACAAAGTCAGATAGACATATCTTTCAAAGAGATGCATTCATTTACCTTAGACAGTGTGTAATTGATGTGTTCTGCTCCACATCAACAGAAAGGTCAAGAAAATCTTCATCTTTGCTACTAACCTGTGGCAAAGAATATACATGTAAAACAGACTTAGTAAAAATCATACATCCAAGTGCTGTTTATGCCTGTGTGCAAGTGCTGAAAATAGACCGATTTCTCAAAATAAATTATACAAAGAATTTCTCTGATGACTTAATTTTTTCCCTAGTTCAGCATGACCGTATTCACTCTGTCAGGTTAGCAACCTGACCTATCCAGCTTTCATACCATTTTTACTTCCATCTATTCCACTTATCCAAACCCACCGACCATGGATCAGTGGCTGCAGTTTTGTGTCTAGTAAAGGGAGAACATCATCCGTTATGTTAGCTGTAACTGCTCAGTTACATATGTTCTCTGGTTATGCAACACGGCCCAACTCCTTATTACACCGGAGTTTTATTTATCTGTGTTTAACACACTACATTACATAATCTCACTTTATGCCCTACATAGTTATGTCCACTATTAAGGCTGCAGTGAAGACACTTTCCATGTAGCGTTCATTGAGAAGTGTCATTCAACCATGCTGTTTTCTCTCCGGTCAGCATTTAAAAGCCTGTCATTATGTTTCCTGTTGGCAGACCTGCATTTCCCCATTGAATATTGCTCCTGATCAATAATTTTGACCAGGTTGAATAAGAGGTTACAGGTAAAAGCAGCGAAGTGTTAATACTTTGCAAAGCAGTTATGATTTTCCCAATGTTTTGTTTAGATGGAACAAGAGGAGAAAAAAATCTGATAAAGGGTGTTTTCAAAAACATTAACTGGGACTATTTTGGGAAAGGCAGACATGAACAGATCTGGAAACATGTTGCAAATAAAAGATCCCATTTTGGGTCATCTCAAATCTTAGAAAATACTAAAATTTCCTCATTATCTAAACATATATTTTGCGGATTAAAGAATGAATTAGGACAGGTTATCAACTGAATTCCAAAATGCAGTGATTTTCTCTTCATCCATTAAGAGGCTTTTAAGGCCTTGAAAATTCAGAAAAGCCATTGTGTCTTTTTCAGATCACAGAAGCTAAGACTGTAGCAGAATTACTTACTGCACATGAATTTAGTCTTACTGAAAACAACCAATTCTGTTTATAAAATGCTGTATGAACACTCCATAGTTTGATTCCTGTACCTGCATTTCCTTAGAATAACCAAACCACACAGGATAGGGAAGTACAAATCACGAACTTCAGTGAGGGGTTGACTCTGATGTTCTGACCCAGGTCACCCATGCCCAGATCAACTCAAGCCTATGCATGTGGAAGGTACATACTGCTCTGAGCTCATCTTTGCATTATGTCAGGGATCCTATAAGCATAGTGAATGCAGCCCATATCAGTCCTGAATCCAGAGGAACACCTTTAGCAGGATTAATTTTGATATTATCATGGATGTACAGAGGCATAAAGTGCATCCAAATAAAACAAACAGCAGTTCTTCAAACAAAAATCCTCTCTGAGACATGATTCTACCCAGAGAGCACAGGAAACCACAAAACTGGCAGCAATCAACTGCAGTATAAACACAGAGCTAGAACTCAAAAGACAGAGCAACAAAACTTCAGAGAACATTGTGTCTCTGCTGCTGGAACTGAAATTCTGACAGCCACACTGCATATCAAGGAGGTTAAATACTTGGAAAAGTCTTTGGCATATATAGTGTTTCATCTGAATACCACAAAGAAGTTAGGAATTTTGTTGCTGATTTCAGCACATAAAATGTTTACAGACTAATTACAGAATAATACAGACCATAAGTAAAGATATCTAGAAAATCAGATTCAAACTGCACTCTTAGTGAAAACAAGAACTGCTGGAATCTGAATGATTCTTCATGCACAATATATTTGTATTTTAGCAAAGGGGTACTTTTTAACCCATTTTACTGTTTTCCAAGGGTTTCAAGTACAATCATAAAATAAATATATATATAATGAACTAGAAAAGTCTTCTGAGTAGTAAAGAGTATTTCTGCAATTACAGGAAGCTGCAGCCAAGCCTTCCTACAGCAGCAGTACTTAGAGCTATTTTTTCCATAAAGCTTGGTCACTTGGAATTAGAAATAGGGTATTGTGCAGTTTTGCTGTTACCCAAGGACATATCCTGACTTAGCACAATTTGTGTTGTGTAAACACTGGATATTAATTTAGAATTAGGTCACAATTGTTTAAAGAAGCTTGTCAGTTAAAAAAATAGTTCTACCCTTCCACTTAACTTACTATTATTACTTGAGCTTTCATAATTGAAATAGATTAAATAATTATTTTTTGATCTCTATCTCATGTTTTCACTTAATCTTGTTCCAGACTTGGTCCAACAAGCCCTTTTCTCATGGTGACCAGCACTTTATCACTCTTCCCTGTCACTGAACCAAATCTCCTGAGAAGTTGTATTTTCTTGGAGATCAGTGCTATTCTTTATGATTAAAGAATATTCAAATATGTTCTTTTAGACATCTGTTATGACCTGGGTAGGATTTATGTCACCTAATTTGGGCTGTCTAAACTTAGACATTTAACCTCAGCCTGCTGTTGGAGGATGCCTTCTTGGGGCACCTCTTTCTATCTTCAGGCAGGTAAGCACAACAAAAAAGCTATGTTTTCTTTAGACAAAGTCCATGGTAGCAATATTGGTCTGAGTTAAAAACACATCATTCGTAGGTGAGATCAGTTTCTTGATCAATTTAAAGCATTGCTGCAGAAACAATTGCAACAGCTCAGTGCAAGGATAGAGACACCATGGAATGAGAACAAGCAAGCTCTACAACAGCTGTACAACAAGCAAGAGTAGATAGAATATCTGATACTGCTCAAACCTTTATCTCATGTAACAGCCTAGAGACAGATGGAGAGAACTTCCTGAAGGGGCTCTTTTGTAATCTCTCTCATCATTGAAAGAGCTGAGAAAAACAGTTCATCCTTGACAGCTACCTGACAGCTACCTTGACAGCAAAGGTTAGATGAGGCTAATTCCATCCTTTTTGGAAAGCCAGTTTCACTACTCACCCCCCAAAACAGGTTGCTACTGTCTGTGTAGCACATACTGTCTGTGTATTCTCACATACCAGCTTCACTGAGAAAAACGTTTTTTCTTTTTTTTTCTTTTTTTTCTTTTTCTTTTCTCTTTTTTTCTTTTTTTTTCTTTTTTTTTTTTTCCTTTTTTTCCCCTGTTTAAGTAGGAATGTGTGATTGGAAACCACAGAAATTGACAGGTGACTTGCAATCAGATTTACTAACTAAAACTACTTTTTATGGGTACTTCAAACACGAGAATTCAAACTGACAATATCCTTTAAAAAATATTAGGAAGATAAAAGAAAACATACGGTTTGTTAACAACAAACCCTCTGTACGTCAGTCACATTCTTAGGAATGAATTAACACAAATCCATTTTACTTTTCACTGGTTCTTGGAATAATGATGAAAATATCTTCTCCTGAAATTACAGTAATAAAGAAGTATACCGATTACCTAGCAAGGATTTTAGCTGTAGAGACAGGTATTATGACAGCAAGACTTGGCACAGGTTAGCCAAGTAACGCCTAGAAAAAAAATTTAGAAAAGAATATACTCACTTCAAGAAGTAAAGTCTACAGGAAAATCCACAATTCTCAGATGTCTGAAAAGATTCATATATTTATATATATAAATTGTATCTATCTATCAATGGGCAACAATCAAAAAAAAATCTATCCCAATGCTTACGGTTTCACAGTTCAAACATCTAGTTTCGTTAGTCAGTGTTCCCTGAAAAATCTCATGCACCCAGGTGAGTTCTTGTTTATTATTCTCTTCAGCTTCGTTCATGTTGCCATTTTTCAGTTTCCCATTTTGCTTTTCTTGTTTCTTCTCCTCCTGCAAAATGTCGGCGATGGTATTCAGCAAGTAATTTAAAAACTCATGTGCATCCTGCTGCATGTAGTTGTCAAAGAGATCTGTGAAACAGAGTCAAGATTTCCAAAGCTGAATATATCTGTTCCTTCAAAAAAGCAAACCAAATTCATTATTTCTTTCCAATACATACATTGGTCCTTGCTAAGCAAAGTACTTAGAATCATGACAAAGAAAAGCAATTTTGCAGTCACATTGCGTTCAGTGTGGCTACTTTGAGGGAATGCTTCCTTTTTAACCTAATTTCAGCTGTCTAAAAGGTTAGACTGATCTTTAGAGTTAGTTGTGCAGGCTCTCACTACAGTCAATGAAGAAAGCAAGAAGATGAATCAGCCCAGCCAACTCTCAGTGCCTGAGAAGGGTGTGAGAAATTGGATGACTACAGAGGGGTCCTACATTAATTCCTTAGACTAGATGCTTACTATTAGGCAGCACTGGCTCCCACCCATATATTCCACATCATTCAGACATGAAGGAGCATCAAGACATTAAGGAACATCACTGAGTTTGGACAGTAAGACACATGGCTGGGGAAAACGAAGACATCTGATGCTGACACATAACAGTAACAATAACACCATCTAACAAAGCTTATTTTTCACACACAAGTCTGATGAGCATGGACTTATCCTCTTCAATACAAAATGCTTGTAGGAGGAGGAGAGAATATCTTTGTGGTGATGTAGAGCAGACTTCTCTAGCGAAGTCTTAATTTAATTTGCCCACCAAGTTGAAGAAAAAAAGAATTTCTGTTCCCAAGAAATGTGTGTTTTTAATCCCCCTGCTCCTGAAAAAGCCCATGTGGATTTCCCCCAGAAATACTGCACAGAGCCTTTGGCTTTGCAGCATCTAGCCTGGACACATGAGCAGGTTAATGTACCCCAAGGCTGGCCCTGATTCAGAAAAGCTGAAAACCCAAGATCCAGTCCCCAGAAGTGATCCCCAGCAGTGTGGGGGCACTGATCACTAGCTGACTCAGAGCTACTTTGTCACACTTCCAAATGCCTGCTTTGCAATGGACAGTTGGCCCATTTATAGCCTGTCACTGGCAAGCAATTTCTTCCAGGTGTTCGACTCGTATTTTATCTGATATTCAAAGCTGCCTTGTTTCTAAGTATGCCACCCACACTGATATGAATCCAGGCCAAAATGGAACTGTGCGGCAGGCTTCCTTATTCCAAGCTATTCCCCACATCCCTTAAGGAAGTAATGCTACAAAATTAGGCATATGCTGCTGCCAACTTCATGCTCAGAAACAACCCGATGTATTGCGAAGTGATGTGCCCACTGCTTTTAGGAACAAGAGCAGTGGTTGACATGCAACCCGCGTACACATCTGTCACCTGTCCTCCACTGTGTTTTGGAGTTGGTGTGCCTGTAGCCCTCCCAGGACACACTGCCAACTGCCCACAATGTTTCTCACTAAAATTAATAACAAGACATGCTGCAGAGTGCCACCCTACTCCCAGCCCTAGCTCACTGTTCCGTGTGGTCTGTCCCACCATGTTGTGAAAGCAGCATTAAACCACACGCCTCTGGGAACTCAGGAAAGCTGGTATGGCTATTTCAAGCATATTAATGTACACACAGGTACTAAAACAAAGCACTAAAAGCAATTTACAAATCTAACCTGAACATCTGACTAATATGACCACATAGCCCATTAATTAAATTTTCCTGTTCAACCTACGAATGTCTAAGAGGATTCCAGTTTCACACTTACCATTCTCTTTTCGTAACCTCGATATGAACTTCTTTGGTGGAATAACTCCAACTTTCTTCTTCTGAGTAGCGATACTGTGGAAAAGGTCTGCCAGGCAAGTCAAAAGATTTTCCTTCTTTTTCTGTTGGGCCTTGTATGATAACACATTTTCCCGAAACGGCCGGCAAAAGTACAATGCCTGCAGCACGGAGTTACAGTAGCAGGTGTTCCCGAACTGCCATGTAAAAGTAAAAACAATCTTGATCTCTGCACGTCACAAAAAACTAGTTACTACATTCAATTTCAACTAGTTGCTACTTCAACTTCTGCCTTCTGTGTCCCTGCCACATACCAGCCATTTTGCCAAGCAGCTGATGTAGGAATGTATTTCCACACCCTCATCTGACACTGGACAGAGAAAAAAACAAACAAACAAAAACACTATGGTGTTCTAAACTAACTAGGATATAAAATTTCTTCCACTTGCAAGAAATACATTTATTGTAGTAGATTCTCTTAAACTTGTTTCCAGATACTAATGCGTTCTGGCTGGGCTACATCATACTGCTTAGTAGCAAAATGACTAATATTTTCACTTGAAAGAATTACTATGTCTGTTTGATTTATATGGGAATAAACAAGTGATTAAACGGCTTTCTCACACATTCTCTCTTTAGTCAGATAAAAAAAGCTCCTCCTAAGAGAATTCTTGATGCTGATCATTGTATCTAAGCCTGTACATACTTCTGTCAGTTCCTACCAAAAATTAAAGACACTGTCCCACGTGTTTTATAACTGAAATAGACTTTCAGCTTTATTAAGTGTAAGTGCTAACCACTGAAAACACTCAGAGAACACTAAACTAGCTTCATCATCCCCCAGAGAAAATATCTTCAAAACATCTGAAACAATTTTGCAAACCCACTTTGCCTAAAATTGGAACATGAACAGCACTCTTTCAAAAGAAGGCAGTCCTGCCTTAGAGTAGGACTGGGGAAGGGAAAAAAAAATAACAAATAAAAAGAAAGCAAAGTCAAACAACATCAAAACCATCATTCTGTATATGGTTAGTGTTTTGAGAATAGTACTTACATTGACCAAACCAAAGTAGTGTTCATTGATGGGAAACTGCTCTGGGCCAATGTCTTTTTCCAGAGCAGAGGCATTGGTGCCCTAAAGAAAGAGGGAAGAATTAATGTAGAACATTAAGATTCTAAAATACAGTCATGGACAGCATCAAGAAATGCATTTTTTTCCTCTCACTTACAATTAGCCAAGCTGACCCTGTCTTACTAATGGCCAAGCACAACAGTCACCAAAGCCAACAAAAATATTTGCCGTTCTAGGTAGTGGAGCTGGCCTGACCTGGACACTCTAGTGATGGCTGATTTGGAGTGAAAGGGTCACCACAAGAGTGGTTCCCCCCTCCTCCCTTATTTTTACTTTGTACTTGAGCAGCCGGATCCCATTACCCTCTTGTCTCATAGAGATACTTGTTGATCTTAAGCAAATCCCTGAAAGTTATATTGGATAAACCAGTTTTCAGATGTAAAGCAGGTTTTCTAAGCATTGCTGAGACTTCTCTGAATCCCTTCTAATTTGTCAGGAACCTTTAACAAAACTTGGGCTCCAGGACAGCACCCAGTTCTAGTAACAGCACCACAAATGTTAAAAATAAGCACCATTTATGTGCCATTCTGTTCCAGCTAACAGTGAGGGGTGCAGAAGCAGTGCTACACCTCTCAGTCACTGTCTTGGTGTACCAAATTACATTCGGCTGTATTGCCATTCCAACAGCAAAGCTGCAACGGGATAAGTACCATCACTAATGTTGTGCCTGTTGCCTGGAGCTCTGCTGTATGACAATGCCCATTTTTAACAAGTTTAGGTTACCAAGCAGGCCAGATTGCTGCCAGTGCCAGCGTCATCACTCCTGTCCATTCTATTAAACATACAGATCCCTGCAGGACCTCAGTAAAAATGCTGTATCTGGAGAAGCATTCCCTACGTTCAATTATTCAAGATCTGTGTTAGCCAATTTTCAGCCTGTGCTTTACGGACATCATATAGTTATTTCCTTACTGAGCATGCTCTGCAGCGTGAAGCATTAATACATCATGCCTTTGTCATTTCTATTGCACAAGAACAGCACAGTTGGTTGACTTTCATAAAACCATGTAAAGTGCCACTGCGAAGACGCCAACATGTAAAACATCGTTATCCTTTTGCTTTTTACCAGCTGCCTCCCATACCAACTTTTAATGGTTTTCTCTGAGGCTGAGACAAAATAGTTACACAGGTCCCTTCTGACTCTTTTATGCACCAAAAATGCATACACAGCACTTTTCCCCAGTGCTCTGAAATTTCCAGTGTTCCTGAGATTTGTTCAATGTAACATTGGATCAGAGAGCTAGCTCATAAATTAAAATTTTCAAAGTTACTGGTAAACAAATTCAGCAATTGAGGTGTTACTTCCCCATCTTCTTCCCTTTGTTTAATTTGTTTTTCCTTACCATATCTACCATCAACACGGCTTAGCACTGCTTGCTATATTAGGTTATTATTTCACATCAACCCATCAAAAGAAGGCAAAGCTTAAGAAATATGCTGTATGTCCTTCCTGGGCTCCACTAAGCCTCAGTGAGAAACTCAGAAAGAGGAAGAATGCACACAAAGCACTTGCTTGTTGGCTACTTTCAACTGAGATGACGGTGTGATAATTATGTAAGGTCTGTAGGAAGATTTTTTTATTATTATTTTTTTTTGCTTGGAGAGACAGCCTTGCCAAAGATGCACAGATTCAGCAAAGCATCTGACTTCCTGAGAGGGAGGAAACTGATAGACATTTGCCTATCTGATACCAACAGTGAAGCAAACAGCTGATGATACCCTCAAAACCTTGTCTGATACAAGAAAAATCTGAATACAGAATATTAATGCAACTTCTGAAGAAAACCATTGTCATATTAATACTCATTTTAGGGCATTCAAATCAAAAGAAAGGCTTTCTTCAATTACATGCTTAGCATTCAAATTAACTGTCCTAAAATAAGAATAAAATGGATGTTTTTTCAGTTTTGCAGGAAGATTTTTCCATGCTGAAAACAAAAAAATCTCTCTCTCTAGAAATTGTGGGAGATAATGCCTCTAAAAAGTAACCGCCTACTCTTTTATAAATTGCAGGTTAGTGTATGCTGTTAGACAAGCAGAATGCAACTGCTTTGCTAACTAGTTGCTCCTACATTACCCATTTACTTTTCTCCAGGGCCACTTTTCTTACCTCAGAGGATGCCAGATGGTTTGGACCTATCTTTTCTGGCATTTAAATCATCTTGAACATATTGTGAGAAACTGTAAGAATCAGGATTTACCAAACAAAATTACCACTGAAAACCAAACAGGTCCATGAGGTGCATTAACTGATCTTCATACAAAATCTATAGATTGCAAAGAAAGATCCCAAGTGCATACTGTTGAAACATCGTATGCTATCTAACAGGTTATATCATAGAACTTGCTCTACAAAACAAGGCCTTGGCTCTTGCAAATATACAATGGAGCACTGCTTTATTTTTCCCAGTGAAACAGGGAGGCTAAATTCAGTCTTTGGGTAAGTTGATGGAAATCCCACTGACTTCACTAGGAGTTGTGCCTTCTTATATCAAGGGCAATTTCAGCCTGGTTTATTCTAAGGTGTCCAAAAAGATAAAATTTACAGAAAAAGAAGATCAGGAAAAGAGTTAACAAGCACAGAGACCTCATACTTCAAAGCAGGATATATTTCTGGTATGGAGAAAAATAAAACTTGAGATATTTTAATAAACTCAAACCTTGCCACTCAGCCTTAATTTCTATATGTTACATTTTGCATGTGAAGGCTCCTCAAAAAGCAATTGACATGATGGCATAAGGAATGGCTGGAAATTTTCCAACTGAAGTATATCAGAAACTATGCACCCAAGCCAGGTTTAAACTGCAAAAAAATATTACTAGAG
>CM021734.1:68644412-68709137 GCA_011075105.1 Heteronetta atricapilla | reverse complement strand
TAAACTCACCACATGAAATATAAAAAACACATTAGACTGTTGTGGTGGGTCTATAGCAATAATCAACCATAACTATTTAACGTGGCTTTTGAGCACCACTGTCCTTGTTCCCAGTCCCAGCAAGTCATTCTGGTCACTTCAGCTAATGAAAACCTGCTCAAACATTATTTTAATGCAATCCATTCCCTATGGTTTAATAAAAAGTCCCATGCTTCAGGTAGGAAAAATATCCTCCCACTGCTGAATCTACAGTAATTTTGTAAAAAATGGCAAAAGTGGCAGTGCAGCCACAGAGAGAGAGCCCACATAAATATGCCAATGAACCAAGATATGGGAGTGTTAAATAAATTCATATCTCGGTATAGAGATAACAGAGAGGTATAACTGCTTCTTAAATAATACATGAAAGAAGGGAATGCAAGAAAGTGACTGTGATAGCCAGAACTCATGAGAATGAGAACTAGGTCAACACAGGAACTCCTACTACATATTCTGGGGTGCTAATGATCCTTGATTTCTCTGCAGCTTTGTCACGTAATTCAACAATCAGCATTTAGAGCTTATACAATGGTGAAGACATACAGCTAGAGACATAGCCAAGCATGGGTCAGTCTGGGCTAAACCAAGATTTTTACCATAGCATCATTCCAAAAATGTTCTGGCCATATGTCCTATTTATTCTCCTCTTGCTATTTTGCTGTAGGCTTTCCTAGGGATAAGTCTGCCAGTTTTCATTTCAATTGAAATTTCTGATAATGTTGCTAAGAGTTTAACTTGTGCTTTGCATAACGTGAAGCAGGTTAAGCAAAAAAAACCCAAACACCTCCAATTCCTTTGCATGTCAGCATGTATACAAAATAGTGCAGGAGCGAAAAAACAAACAAACAAAACATCGGGTTAGATCATTAAATCACATGTGGCAAAATAACCTAAATACAATTATTCTATGGAGGATAAAAAATGGAATAGGGCTAAAACAAAAGCTACCGCTTACCAGAAGACAGCAAGTCAGACTTGACTTCGTATTGTGATAGAGCTATAAATACAGTACTAACTTTCTAGAAATGCTGCATGTGCTTAATTAAAAGTAAAGGAATGCTGTAAAGAAGTTAGGAGGTGTCCTAAGTCACCTGTGGAAAAGCTATTAAAAGGTATTCACCCAATAAAGAGAAACACAATATGAGTGACCATCAAACAAGAAAATTTAAATAAGAAATAACAAGAAATATCTCATTCACAAGAAAATTTAGAATATAAGAAAACCACATAAATGTTGAACTGTGAAAACAGAGATTTAACAAATATATAAAGAACAAGAGGTCAATGGAAGAAGATGGTGAAAAAGGGCTTCAGATTATACACAGCTGTTAAGTAGATATTCTTTTTCTTGGTATTCGAGCAAAGTGAGAGCTGTGTGCTAGAAACAGTTGTTTCCTGAAGGGAGAAGCTGAAGTCTTAAAACAAACTAAGGGTGATGTTGGGACTGGTAGAAGAGAAATTAGAATAAAAATAGAAATGGCTTCAGGGCCAGGCAGCCTGAGTTTCAGAATTTTGGAACGCACAGCATATGGAAGGGAAGGGAAAAGGAAGGGGAAGAAAGATGTGGAAGGCCTCCTGACCAACAAATGGCAAGGATGGGTAACTGGAAAGAAGAAGCAACAGCAAAGAAAATACATACTCGGCTCCCAGAAGCAACACGAAAAGAGTAAAAGAAGAGTGAGAGAGATCTCACCAGGCAGTATACATGTGAGTAACAGGAATAACCCACCTCCTTGCATATTCATAGAAATTAAATGCCAAACCTGAAGCATTTTTGTATTTTTTTAAAGTTTAAGTAGCACAAAATAGTTTAATTGAACCAGATTAGCTTTTTTTTTTTTTTTTTTTTCTTCTCTGAAGAAATGTTTAATTGTCCCCCCAGCACAGCTATTTTGAGTTGTTGTTGCCAAGAGATAAAAGAGGAAAGAGAGGGTGCTATGAAAAACAGGGGATCATAGTAAATAGTAAAAGAATATTATCTGACATAAAAACCACGGTATGGTCATATTTATGAAAGAAATGTGTTTTAAAACAATGCACCTAAGTAAACTGCCTTTGTGCATTTTTCCTTAGAGTTTTCAGTTAGTTAAGACAAATAATAAGAGCATCAAAGAAGGCATCAAATTCATTTTTTGCTGGATAAATTGAACTATAATCTCTAACCACAGATGCTGATATTGCATCTACCATAAATAACTTCAGCTCTTTCACTGTGTTGTTACCAAGAAATAGAAAAAAATGAGACTCAAAATCCTAAATCACTTAAGCATTTTGTAATTTAACATTTAAGTGATTTTAAGGCACTCAGTCTTATATAACTTGAAGAACAAGTGAGCTTCTAGTAAAGTGCTAAAAGTTCAATATTTAAATCCATAAGTGATTTTTTTTAAATATTGACCTTTAAAGTTTCCATAATTAGGCAACATTTACCAAACTGCAACTTAGTATTCTCTCATGACTCTGTCTCCATATCCAGTTTATTTGTTCTTGGATTAGTGGCACTCAGGCTTTTCCTGGAATGAGTGGCAGTAACATTTTTTTTTTTTCTTTTTGGCCATTTTCCTTCTTCAGAACATAAAACCTCAACATGGCCTCACAAGTGAAAAAGAGTCTGAAGCCTATAATTTCTTCAACAGCACTTTTGTCTGGGCCACCCAGGTGACACATGTGGTGCCTCAGAGCATTTTAAAGGCAAGGCACCTTCTAGACTTCATCACAGCTGCACCAGCCTCTTTGATAACCTGGAGGACAAAAGACAGAGTATCTTCATTAAATCTCAATATAACATGAGTTATGAGGGTTGCAGGTATGTTGGATGGCAGGATAGAATTCAAAATGATTTTTAAACATTAGAGAAATGCTCTGAAAATGGTTTAAATTCAGCTAAGACAAGAACAAGATTCTGCACATAAGAAGAGATGAATCACCTGTACAGAACGGAAAACAGCTAAACTAGTAGTTTTTGAAAACAAGCAAACAAACAAACAGCAGTGTCTGGAGACTATAGTGTATCACGTAAATGAAAAGCATCAACCACATTGTGCTATTAAAAAATAAAAATAAATATGTAGACATAACTATGAAATTCTTACAGACAGGAGCCTTCAAAGTACTTGAAGTAACTTTCCTGTTTGACTTGTCACTGGTAAGACTTCAGACAGCACCTTTTGTCCAGATTTGGGTGCCAGGCTTCAGCTAAGACAAAGATAATTGGAGAGGGTCCGAAAAAAGGCAGTAAAAATGAACAACCTACCCCTAGAGAAAACTGAACCTTTATAAAAGTGTTGAACAGGGTTGTGTTGCACAAGACAAAAAAGATTGAGGCAGGGCATGAGAACATTTTCAAGTACGTAAAGTTTGTTAGAGAAGTGAATTAGTCTGTTCTTGATATCAACGACGGAGAAGTTGAGAAGCAGGAAGCTCATATTATGGTAATGTAAATTCAAGTAAGACATTAAGAAATACTTTAGCCATAAGGGCATTGAAGCATTGGGACAGACCACCCATAGAGGTGATGGTAGTCACCATCGCTGGAAGTCTTCAGATTAGATAGACATAGGCCAGAAATAACATGGGTATATCAAATGGAATTTCAAAGGACAGTCAGGAACTTTATTGTCCCAGGACAGTTTGGGTGAATTTATTATTAGGTCATTCATAGTCAAATAACCCCAGCATACAATATCCAGTAATGGCTGCCTTGAAACTATCAGCAGCAGCCTTCTCTGCAAAGTCTGAGCGTACTCAGTAACTTGAAGCCACAGACTATATGCACAGAAAAACAAACAAAAAATAACACTATAAAACACACCCTGTATTCACTAATTGCCCTAGAGTGCTCATCATCTTCTAAACAACTGGTAGGTACATGACGACCACTTCTGCCATGAAAGAAGTATGCATGCACGTAAGCTTCTGTCATTAGTCCAGGTTATACGTTGCGAACAGTATATTAGGATATTTCCCACTTCACATACACTCCTCTGTCTAATACACAAAGTATTTTTCATGGACTTTTGTTTGCCCTTTGATGGAATGCACGCTTTCTGCTTGTAAGCCCAGCACCCATTTGTCAGCCACATTCTCAAGTTTTTCATTACTTCATAAAGGTACTACAACAGTTGGACTTCACGTTCCCTATATTTTTCATACTTTCATTTCTATATTTTCTGTATATCATACTGAAATTGTGCTCTCTTGAGACTATTTCTAAAATGGCATTGCTTGAACTTCCTGCAACTAATACTTTCAGATGTAAAAAATATTTTCCTTTATCAATCTAAATACATCTTCAGATAGCTGTTTTACCTTCTTGACAGTTATTATTCTGCCTTAATTTCAGTGAGAAGAAGCTTTAAAAGTCATGAAGAAATATATGCCATGAGTTGTCCAAATGAATAAATCCAGTTAAAACCAGCAGTGATCAATTCTGTAATCCAATAACATGATTATTGTGTCAAGCAGAATCTATTTTAGAGTATTGTCTTTTGGGTTTTTTTTTGGTATCAAACATTTTTGAGATCCATGTTAGCAGTTTGATACCTCATTCTGCCAGTGCCCCATATTCAAACATATCCTGCAGTGAATTTCCAAAAGCATGACATTAAACCAACCAACAACAACAATGTGCAGAGTTATTTCTATTTGCTTTCTGAATGTAAAGACTCCGGGGTTTTTATATTTTTCTCTACAGCTCATTTCTAGGATAGTTAGAAACTTTTTTTTTTGTTTTTAAAAACAGAAGCTGAAAATTGCAGGTATTCACATAATCCTGGTGCTAGAACCTGAAGAAAAGCATCAATTGTTATGAAACTCATAAAGACTATGAGAAGAGCTGGTGACATGAAAGCCCAATTAATAAAGAAGAAAACTGATATGAGAAACTACAGCTTTTTTTTTTTTTTTTTTCAAAGGATGTCTATAAAACAGGAGCAACTGTGAGGTATCTCAGATGATATTTTGAAGCAGCAGAGATCTGAGTGTGTTTAAAACGAACTATTCATCAAATTGACGGAGCACTCTGAAACGCAGATAAGATTATTTGAAAGACTATTACAAAATTACGAAAGGGAAAATTAATATCTATTTTCAGTAGAACACTAAAAGGCATTTAGGAGAAACATGGTCCACGGGGCTTGTTAGCCATCTCTGTAAAAATACGTCAATACCTTATGAAATGGTTAGATGTTGTTCGCTGCCTGTAACAGTAATGTTCCCCAGGCCACAGCTGCCACACGAGCTTAACTCAGATCTCCAGGCTGTATCAGAAGCTCATAAACAGAGAAGCATACTGCAGGGGATTTCGGGGAGCAGCAATCTTAAAACGCCAGCATGCCTCCCTAGTTCTGAACCAGCATTCTGTACTTGAGTTTTCTGGGTTATCTCACAAAAACAATACCAAAGAGGATTACAATGTAATAGGGGCTAAAAACACATCCCTAGTTCATGCCTGGAGCCTACAAGGGCTACATGGCACTGGGTGTTGATATTCATTCTGACATGGTTTCTTCAGTGTATCTTACGCTTCTTCACATCTGCTGCACCTGTCCTACCTAAAAGCTGCTGATTGCCTGCTGCAAGCCTCCTGCTGCGGCCAGCCTAGTGGGCAGTCCCAGTGTTCGCACTCCCGGTGTCTGCAAGGCAAGGGGAGCATCTCGGGAACTAGATCCCCATTTTCAGTGAGGGTGACCACTGAGCCCACGTGTGAGTGCCTCCAATTCCTTCAGGCAGGGAGCCTTCGCCCCACCTCCACCCCGGCAGAACAAATTTTAACTCTTTGGTCTTGTTAACCAAGCCAGTAAGTCTATTGTAATTATAACTGAGGGGACGAAACTGGGAAAAGACAACAAAGTAATCTTGTTTAAGTCTGGAAGTTGTGTGTTTGAATATACACTACAAATACCTGTGCCAAGTGGAAGGTGTAAACCTGTTTTTCTTACTGGTTAGCTCCTACTGTGTCTGTCTCAGCATATGAGAGCTGAGTATGTTCCAGTGAATATATAGCACTACATCTCCTTCGCAAGCAAGTTAAAAACTGTCCTTGGAAGTTAAAATCTTCCTTTGCTTCACTACACTTGTTCTGACCATTCCTGCAAAAGACTGAATCTCTGCTATCTTCAGGAGACCAAAATTGCAGCCTGAGACACTAGACTTCAGGCAGTCAGCTAAACAGTAAACACATCCTAACATGCTGTCTATTTCTTAGGCCACAGATCATTCTTCAAGCACCATGTTATACTACAGGAACAAGATCTGGAAATGAACATCTCTGTCGGGTAGACTTCAACAGATGCCTTAAATCAAACTGGCACTGCAAATATATGGTTTTATACAAACAAAAGGTTTGCTTATACAACTAACCTTCCAAAACCCCATTCTTATGGAGGGTCGTCACGGCTCCCCCTATAATCCTTTGAATACAAGTCCACCACTTCATCTAAGTGGGCTCATCTTCAGAAGAGCCATAATGCAGTATTGCCAATACTTCCAACAGCTCCAGATTCCTGTAACTTTCTGAAAATCTCAGCTTTTTTCCTAAAATTACTTCATAACCCTATGGATTATGCAGAAAAGACTAAATGTGACCAGCATAACACAACATCTCTGAAAGCAAAGTGTGCAGAACCCAAGGAACACGCAACTTTAAAGCATCCTTGCTGTTAAACCAACTTCACTCTCTGTCACGGTACCAGAGCTGCTGTGAACTATGAGCCCTTGTGCGCATTTTTTGCCTGAGGCTCTAATTCTTCCCGTGGGTCTCCCCATTTTGCAGATGCCACTGTTGTGGGATATGGTGGCAGTGACATCTGAGCAGCACACCACTAGAACAACCCCATCAGTTTCGCTCTGTCGGTTCAGGCTCTGGGAGAAGCTAACTATATCCAAGGGCACGCCTGAAGCACACAAGGGAAATCATGGAGTTCCTAGTACTTTATGCCAATGCTAAAGGCTTACGACCATCTAACAGTCTCCAGCTGCCCTTCATGTGGTGCTCTCCTACATGGTCTGCAGGCCGTCACGGCCACCGTTCATCAGCAATAGAGCTGGAGCCTGCCCCAGAAGGAAGGTGAGCGAGCTCACGTTGTCTCCTTGGTACTGTGGTTTCCTAGATCTTTCTCTGCAGTATCGCTGGCCCACAGGACTGGAGGTTGTTAAGAAATGAAGATGAAAAATTGACATTGATATGGAAGGGGAGCGGGCTCACGATCTGCACTCCCTCCCCCAGATCACTGCTGCTGACCCCTCTGGGGCTGTGCCCGTCGCCTTACCCTAGCGGTAGGCTCCGTTCTCCAGGGCAGGCGAATGCTACGTGTGGCATCGCCAGCACAGGGCGTGCTGGGGCACCACATGGAGGGAAGCTGGCAACTGCGTGGAGCTGCTCTTGAAGAACCTGGAAATAAGGGGGAAAAATACAGACTAAAACAGCAAAGCGTGCAGAAATTGGCTCCTCTTCTGCTTGCGTTGGTGTGCGTAGCGCTCACCCATGTCTTTGGGAAGTTTACTGCAATCTCACAGTGCTGGTAAATGTTTGACTGACAAACTTTACGCTGTCCCCCCGCCAAAAAGTTTTAAAAATCTAAAACCAGTCAGATGCTCCAAGTCTGCAGAGCCGGGACTAAAATAAGACAAGCACTGTGAAGAAGTCCTGCCAACTGTTCCTGGGGATGAAAGTGGCAAAGTCTGAACAAAACAAACCAGAACATGAACGTTTCCATATTCCCTCCTGATTACCTAGGCTGATTTGGAGGAAGATAAGTGCCTCTTGCAGCACCAGAAAAGCCCTGATGTCAGCTCGAAAGCCAAGGCTTCCTTACTGATGCATCCGGACCCACAGCCTGCTATGGGGCACCTAACCATCCTCATTTTCTGCATCCTCCTGGCCGCAGGAGACCACGGGGCGCCTGCCCCAGAGGAATAAAAGGGGTGACTGAGTTGTGGTGGGCTGGGAGCCGAACAGGGGGCTCCCCAGCAGCGTTGTTAGGGCCGGAAGGGGAAGGGCAGGCTGCGGCTCCCTCTCCAACGCGTGTCGAGGGGCAGCCCCGCAGCGGCTCGGCACCCCCGGCCCTCCCGGGGCACAGTGCCCGGGGCACGGCCGCTGTCGGGCGCCCTCTCACCCCGGGCAGACCCCGGGGCAGCCTGCCCGGCCCCCAGCCGCCGGGGGCAGGGATGCGGTCGCCTCCCTCCTTCTGCCGGCGCCCCCCCGGGTTGTGTGGGGGGGACACCCCCTCGTCCGGCCCCAGCAGGGCCTGCCCCCGCCCGCCGCACTCACCATATTACAGATGGAGGCGATGTTTCTGACAGTCATCGGGCTAAAAGTTGCAGCGATCCCGCACCGCCATCTTTACGAGGTGAAAACGGCCCCGCTCATGGTGGCAAGAGCGCACGGAGGCAGAGGGGGCGGCGGCAGGGCTTCGGCTCCGGGAGAAGGGCCAGAGGAGGGGACGGACAGCCCGGGCACCCCGTGTGCCCCCCGGGGGGGAAGGACCTGCCTGCCCCCCGCCTGCCTCCCCGGGCCGGCGGCTTCAGCAGCGCGGCGCCGGCAGCCGCATCCCCGCTCCTCCCGCCTCTGCCGCGCCTCTGCGCCAGCCGGCCCCGCGCCGAGCTCGCCCTTCCTCCTCCTCCTCCTCCTCCTCCTCCTCCTCCTCGCCCGGCGCTCCATCGCCCGCTGGTCCGCTGGGAGGGAGGGGAAGGCTCAGTGGCAGGCAGCAGTGTGAGGGAATGAAGGCAGAGTCGGGGCAGGACGGCACGGCCGTGACGGTGACAGCACCGCGACGCTCCGGGACCTGCTGTCTGCGCCCAGGAGCTTGCAAACTCCATAGCGGCGTAACTCGGTGCCTTCCCGCAGCCAGCAGGCACAAAAGCTGTGCAGGGACCGCGTCCATACCGTGATCAGTGTCGCTGCTGAAGTGCTTGCTCACAAGTTTACAGTGCATGGCCTTTATGCAACGCTGTTCATGTCTCAGTTCGTCCTCACTCCAATAAATTCAGGCCCACGCTATTCTCCGAGGTATGAGTGTATTATAAAGCATGAGCGTATTAAATCTACACTTGTGATAAGAGGATGTCAGTTATCTAACTTGTGGCCACACGGCGAATTTGGAGAGGTGAGTATGGCGCTCACCTAGGACACTGCCTCCTTTTAGAATTCCTCTTCTCCTTCAAAATATCGCTGTTTCTGGCAGAAACTTGGAGCCTGTACCATGCTCCTGCCCTGTGCTGAGGAAGTCATTCAGAGAGGGAGAGCTGCACCTCAGCTCCTAACAGCACCTGGCAGCATGGCACGCTTGTGCTTGGCTACACTTTCCAATTCATCACGCTAGAACATCATAATTTCATCCTGCTTTAGAGGATTCATAATAAAAGTAGGAAATGTGCCAGTTTAATGATTGTTTAGCACCGTTTTTTTGCTCCTCAGCCACAGATCCAATCAGGAAAGAAGAAACTTTCTCACTTGAAATGGGGGTGAGTGCTTTGGTATTCTGCAGGTGTTGTCGTTTTCAGGACTAGAAAGTTTATTTCTGTAGCTTTTTGAAGATTAAAAAAGTGCTAAGTAAAGCAACAAATGCTAGCTGCAAACACTATAGGAACTGTATAAATAAAGAACAGTGAACAATTGTTTCCACTCTACAGCATTGCCCTCTCGCTTCATAACAAACAACTAACCCCGTGTTTCTTCGGAGTGTTAAACAAAGAGAGGGAAAACAAAGGGCTATTTATAACCTGGGAGCGCTTATATAATTTCTGTTGAAAGGTCAAAAAATGCCTTCTGCATTTACTTTTAGATCAGTCTTTGTCTCCACTGGTTATACACTTCAACTTTTTGCTTTACTATATAAAATAAGTACCTACTGTAAACATCCTCTCTTGGCTAGCTGAGGCTTGGACTTTCCTAACATCTTCCATCTGAAGGTCTCAGACTACCTTGCAAATGTTCACTCAGACTTGTCAAATTACCGGGTGGCAAATTAATATTAGCTTAATTTACAAAGAAAATAGGCAGCAAAAATCTAGTGAGTTGTCCAAATGTGGACAAATGAGGACAGATACATTACAAGCCCTTCAGAATACTGAGACCATAATTTTTGAGCTGATTGCAGTTGAGAAAAAGAAACTTCAGTGCCACTTGTTCTTATAGTGTAGATTTTTATTCTTGAAAATACAAAAATGTCTGGGTTTCTCCTATTTTTCTGCAAGGCAAGACAGTTCTTATACATTGCATAAATATTAGGCAAAATCATTTTGACCTTATTTGGGCTACATAATGCCATCAGCTCAACATCAATTCAGTGGGAAAGATCAGTTCTTGGACTCTGTCAAAATAATAGGAAGTCATATGACTTGGGACCATTTAAAAGTTAAACAATTATGCTTTCCCATAGAAAAAGCAAAAAAAAAAAAAAAAAAAGAGAGAGAAGACAGTAATAAATCTCATGACAATCCCTTCCTAATGCTACTAACATAATTTTTCCATGAAGCTTGGCCCCCACTGCAGAACAGATTGGGAACTTCAGTACAGTGCCAAATGCCAGCTTGCAGCCCATGGGCAGAGGCTATGGTGCCTGCTTCACAGCAGGTCAACAGAAGCCACTCTGTTTACTTCTGAAGGTCTAATGAAAAGAGCAGGTTGTAGTCCCACAAAAAACAAACAAACAAACAAACAAACAAACAAAAAACAAACAAAAAAAAACATGGCTGTCCAAAGAAAATGTGTGTGTGTGAGGGCAGGGGTGTCTGGAGTGGCCCTTAGTCCAATAAAGCCCCAACTTTCTTCTTAAAGACACTATCAGCTTTACAGCTTCTTCTACCAATTTCTTCAAATTATCTATTTTTTTTGTTTGTTTGTTTGTTTTTCATTTAAAACATGGTAATCATTATCTATAGAATCTTAGAAAGTCATATTGTTACCTATTGAATATAAAGCACGGAAGATGGAAGTTTACATTAAATTTATCTGTGAATCTAGCCTACCTTTGCTAATATAAACATTATACCAACTGGCAGAGGAGTACTATCCCTTCTTCTCAAAAATTCCTATTTTACAGAAGAAAAAACACATTTACAGCAACTTACTCCATTTTTTTTTTTGCCATTAAATATGAGATTCAAAGGTCCAAAGACACCAAAAGATAGAGGCAAATACACCAGAAGCCTACTGAGTAGACAAAAGGAGCTAACAGTTCACAGTTCTATGGTCATAACCATTAAACAATTTAATTGACAAGCAGGCAGTTGAGGCCTTTACAGTCATTTTGTTGCTCAATAATGGCCTAGAGGTGTGATTATCTCATAATATTTTACTCTTGCTTTTTTTCTTCTGCTAAATTACATTTCAAAGAAATGGATTAGGAGCTTTGAACAGCAACAATAAGAGAACTTTTATATATTAGGCTATTGGTTTATTGATTTACCAAATATTAATCTTTCCTCACACACTACTTAGTTTAAAATATTCCCATGTATTTCCATACAGTAGGCACTTGCAGAATGGCCTCTTTATAAGGCACTTCAGCAAGTTCACCAGTGAACTTTACTGGCGTTTTTCTTACCTATACAAAATGTGCTTTCAGTTGGAAAAAAACTGTTTGAGTCTTAATCATTAAGTATTGCCTAGAAAGAGATGACCAAGTCTTCTAGCCATGGAAGTAATTTACCAAACAAGAAAAGACTCACTGAGGAAAAATAACAGAAAACCTCAGTTTCTAACAGAAATATATTGTTATTTCTGCCTCTGGAAAGGAAATAACAAGTCTGGTTCAGCCTCCTCTTCTCCAAAGACTTTATTTATTATTTTTGTTCTATTCTACAGGCTCTAATTTTAACTAACATACACACTGAGAACAAACCACAAAGGATATTTTGACAGTAGACAGGCTGAAAGTGGCACTTAGTCTATTTTGAGCACGAATTTAAAATAGCCCTTTCATTTTATGTAAATTGTGGCATAAATTAATCAAATTACACTTCTATTAAATTAGCATCCCACAGTTTTTGTTTTTCAGGCACAGTCTTACTGCATTGGACACAGGTTAAAAAATAAAGAAATAAAAAATAAAGAAAATTAAAAAGGCTGCTTGGTCAGGACCCAAACCTACCATGTGGATAGCTACTGACATCCATCAGCAAAGACCGATGATCACATTCAAAATTTTCCTTGCTTGGTTTTCCTTCATATCAGTGTGAAGAAAAACAGTGAAATTGAAATGAAACATTTGTAATAATTGTGCATTTTAAGGAGCTTGGTGTGATGTTTTTGAACAAATGAAATTCTGACAGTTTAGAAAAGTATCAAATATCAAAGTATCAATGACCTTGAGATTAAATTCATGCATCTCATAGAGACTTTGATGATTAGAGCAATCTTCAAGACCTGAGCAGCTGGATTTAGATCACCAGAGAAACTTTTTTAAAAAGCAGCTTTAAATCCACTAAATAACATGGGCCAACAGCTGTCACTTATCAAAGTTCAAAATGCAAACCTCCAAATATCCTTCTTGATGACTGCATACATCAGAGGTGCCTACATCTTGTAATCAGACCTAAGTCTGCTGACATGGTTGACTAGGTGCTTGATGGTTCTTCCTGGGCATGTGCAGAACCTGTTAACCCCTCACTGGCAGAAAGCAATGGCTCAACTTCATCAAGAGGTGACCTGAGTGGGACAAGGGTAGCACATATGTACCTGAATCTTAAGTACTGTTCTTGTAACAAACGTCCATAACTATCCTTGTCCCCCCTAGATACTCCTGTGTTTGTTGGTCAAGATACCTGGCATGGATGGTAAAAACGTAAAGGCCGGACGCCACTTCATCCTGTTGGCTACATTACAAGGAAAGACTGATCTGATTTATCTCTTTGTAGAAAAACAGTCATTGCAGAGAACTCCACATGAAATAACCTGAAGCCAGGTGCCTCCAAATACTCATACCCAGGGAATTAATGTCTTACCTACAGCCATGAAGACTTCTTTTGAATCCCGAGGTACTCACAATATAGATACTGGCACATGGTTTACATTTGCAACAGTGTTTTAAGCAACTATTAAGATGTAGACAGAATAGGTAACTAGAAGTGACAAGAAAATATCTAGAACTATCCATCAGTTGCAACTATGTGACTGCTTCTGGTCTGTTTCAGGCTGGATCAAACCAACTAGCTTAGATTCGCTGATTGCAATTTAAATGTAGGGATCAGAAAGCTCTCAGAGATGGTGGGCCAAACTGTAGCTTACTTTCCACACACTGACAGGTAGGTGCTGTTCAGGTGGCAGAGCCAAGCGGTGCCATTTCTCGCTGAGACAGGAAGCTATGAAATAGCAGCAGCATACCCACTGTGTGCAAAGCAGGGATTCCTACTGAGCCCAGAACTCTGTGGGAACCAAGACGCCATGGTTCTCATCTCCTACCCCTGCTACAAATTACTAACGCGTGGTTCATGCTAACCTGGTTGTACTCACCCTGAAACCTCCTAGCAGTGCCAGTCAGGCCATACACCTCAGCTGAGGGGGAACAGCTGCGGTCTGCATCCAGGCAGGACACGGTGCAGCAGGCCTGGTGCCAGCACCCCACTTGGTGAACTCCAGCCATGCCCTGGGGACCTGCATGTGCCAGGGAGGGTATCAGCGATGTGCTGTAATGCCAGGGAGGGCATTAGCGGTGTGCTGGAACACCAGTGAGGGTATTAGCGTGGGCTTGAGGTTTACCTCCCTATCCTTGCAGACAAATCCTAAGCCTCCTAAGGCAGGGTTTATGGGGGTTATACACAGATCAGCTGCACTTAGCCTCTCAAAACCGCTGTGCAGCTGTCACCTCACGCCAAAGACGCCTTTGCTTGGGCATACTAGAGACACGCAAATCTTTAATTTGGGCAAAGCTGAGCACTGGCGTCCCAGGCCACGAGCCCGCCGCTTCCTGACGGCGGCGGCGAGGCGAGGCGAGGGGAGCAGCCCAGTACCGGTTAGCCCAGTGGGAGGCGAGGAGACCCGGCAGCACCACCCCACCCCGAAGGGCCAGCCAACGGCCCCGGCCCCGCCGCCTTTTTTCACCGAGGGGCGGTGCGAGTCACGTGTGGCGGCTCGACCAATAGGCAGCAGCGCTGCGGTCTCGCGGGAGCGGCGGGCGGTATTTAAGGGCCGGGGAAAGGATACTCGCCCTCTTTGCCCACCAGACGCCGACGCGGTAACGTGGGAGCCCGCCCGCCGCCATCTTGGGTGGGGGGGCCGGGGCGGGCGGGGTGGGGCCGCCTCGCGTCTTCCCTTCACATCTGCCCTCTCGGAGCCTGCCGGTGCTCCGAGGAGTCAACACAGGGGGATAGAGCGCCTTTCCCTCACTGAAACCCAGCGCGGAGCCGCACTCTCCGCCCTGCATCCTGTCGTGAGGCACAAGCCCCCCCTCTCCCTCCGTCTCACCATCCCCTCGCACCCCCGCGCTCATCCCTTTTTCTGTCTTTCTTCCTCCGCAGTGCTGGGCCGCGGGGAGGATGGCGGCAGAAAGCGTCCTGGGGTGTCGGTGGGGCTTTGGGGACCCCCGGAAGGCTGCCCTCGGCTCCGTGTGGGCAGGAGGCCGAGCACCATGGGCCTCCAGTGTTGGGGTCTGGAGTTTCCCCTTCAAATGTCCCTAGGTAAGGAGGGCATGCTGGTGAAGGGGCATCCACTGGCCCCAGTTGGAAGAGATCCACAAGGTCAAGTCAACTCTTAAATCCCCACAGGACTTCAAAAAAAATCAAAGGATATTGGCATACATTTGCTCCCTTTGTCTAAATTGAGCTCTATAGACTTCCTCTCATTCAATGCAGTGTGTTTTTATAAGCTTCATTAAGAAAATGCCAATTTTCCTGGTAACCTGCAGTGTTTGGTTGATGCAGTAGATACTATAAATGGGCTTCACTCAATAAAATGGTGTTTCAAACCAGGAGAACTCAGCTTCCTTAGATTTTGTGTCCTAGCTTCTACGGTGTTGCAACAGTAGCTTCTGATACCCCTGGTGAGCCCTTATTACAAGGTATATGCAAGTAAGTACAAGGTCGTAACAAATTAGCAGGTAATGACCAGCTTAAAAGGAAACAGCTGCAGGGTAGTGTCAACATGAAAAGCAATTTAGGCTTTAAAAACTATTTCTCTTTAGCAGCATACTTAAAAAGACTTAATTTGTTAGTTTAAATGATCTGAATAGAAAAACATCAATGGATTAAACCATTTATGTTTTGTGCTAAATATCAATTGATAACTTAAAATAAGTGACTCTGAGATCCGGAATATGGCTTTAAGAAGGTCTAATTAGGCATGTTTTATAAATTATGCTAGAATAATTCTTGTCTTTTTTGTGCTATTTAGGAGATGCTTAAAAAATCCATGTTTGAAATGGTCTAGATGTGGATTATAACACTTAAACTGGAGGCAGTGCTCAGACCTACTTAGGAATGAATAATACCTTCTGCTAAGAAGGTAAGTGGGCTTTAATGTAAAGGTAGTTAATGACCATTTTAAATCATGCTTTATGATAATTGATGAGTTTCAAGTTATAATCTGTTTTGGGTAAATGGTAAATTCAGGTCTTACTAAGCAAAAAGTAGTATTATAAGGTATTAAAATCTACTCCCCTTTTTAGCTTTGCCCTCTTAAGTCTGGCAGTGTCTTAAGTGGCCAACACAGAGGGGTATAAAAGCTCTCTCTCCAACCCAGAGGTGAGGCTGAAACTCTTCTTTGGATCATGTTGAGAGGAACACATGAAACCACTGAACTTCAGAAAGTTAAATGAATCAACTCTAGTGCATTCAAATTGGCTTGTAGAATTTGAACTGTCATTTGATGATAATGCTATCTAACTGTTTTATGTTAATCATATTTCCAGAGTTTTCAAGTGTGATGGTACTGCGTAACCACCTAGGATGCACTTCATGAGCTTGTGTGATAAACAGCTTGAGTCAAGAGTTCCTTCTAAATTGATTGGTCTTCAGGTATGTAGTTAAAAAAAAAAACCACACACACTTGAAACTAGCTTGTACTAGTAGAAAGCTGTGTGGAAATGTAGAACTTTTAAATCTGATTTTATATAGATTAGTCAATCTAAATTGGAAAGCATATGAGGAAAGTGGGTCCATTTTTTCATGTCAAGCTGGTCCTCTAGACTGGGATCTGTTCTAATTGAGCAAGGAAAATCCTGTCCTGTACAAATGACATGATTTGCATTGAGAAATACCCTTGACTTAAAGGTCAGTGTCATGTAGCATGGTCATATAGTTGAATCTTAGTAAGTAACAGTATGTACATATGTCCTGTTGTGTGTACAATGGTGATTGCAAATTAAACTTTTCTTTTATAGAGAGAAAACCAGCATGTGCAAGGGATTAGAACTGATACTAAATGTCAGCTTGTGATTTGTTGAGTGGATGACTAATGACTTCACCCAGGATTACTCCAGTTGTCCTCTGTAATGTGTTGTCTTGAAAGTGGAATTGAGATAAGCAATGGCTACAGCTACACATCTTCAATTATTGTTTAAACAGGAATCTAGCTATTGGTTGAAACTGAAGTTGCTTAAAGTTCTGTAATGTATTTGTGTGGATTAACTGAAATAAAACAAAGATGCTACCAGAAGCTTGTGTTCTGAGGTTTCCTTGTGTAGGTGTTTCCTGTTTAAAGGCTTAACTTACAAATCCATTGAAAAAGGCTTTCTTCATCTTCTGAATGTCTGATTGTGGTTTTCTAAAATTGAAAATGCAAAATCTAGATGAATTGGCCAACTTTTGAATTATTTCATTAGGCTGTATGTAATTTGCCTGTTGTTCAAGTAGTCAATAGATTGTATCAAACTTAAGATGTAATAGTATTCACAAAGGAGTGTCTGCTGCCATATTCCTTGTAAAGAACAACTAGTCTGAAGATCTGTGAAGAACGGGATTGATATTGTTGCATAATTGAAAACTTGTATCACCTAGGCCAAAAACAGTAATTTCTATGCGTTCTACTAGCCAATGCTTCCATAGAATGTGTAAGAAAGAATTTAAGACAGAAATAACTGTTAGGTGGTTTCTATTGATGACACCCAGGTCAGTGAATTAGTGCAGGTTTAGGGCCTAACTTAAGTGTATCCTTGGATAGATTAAAAACATCCTTGGATAGATTAAAATTCCCATTTAGCAGAAGTATGTGTCTAATTATTTGCTTAAATGTCTTAAATAGGGTAAGTGTTTAGTGATCTATTCATAGCCTGTCAGGCTTATCTGAAGTGTTTTCACTTTTATGTTTCATCTGGACTACTGTACTAATGAAAGAAAACTAAATTTCAAGTACATCCAAAAAGTATTTTTAAAAATCTACACTAAGCTGACAATTGTCTTAATTTCTGTCCTGAGAACAGACCATTTTCCTACAAGCTGTCAGACATCTTATAGACATTTACTCCACTCATGCTCAAGGATTAAAACCTAGTCTTAGTCTTGTGAATGTGGTTTCATACCTGATCCATTCTGCCCTGTACAAGTTTTCTAGCTCTTGCTTCTCTTATGTGTTTGAACACTAAGTTGCAGTTATTCAGTATATGTAGGTTTCTAAATGTGTTCTGTTTTCCTTGGGTTGGTGATAACAGCGAGTTGTCTACACTTTCAGACCTTCCTGAAGGAAGTAAAGCACCCTGTGGTGCTTAGGGCTGGAGTTTTCCTTCATGGATTAACTAGTCATGCAAACACTGGCAGTAGATTCCATCTGCTGTTCTGTCCGTAAGGTTTTCAACAGAAAAGATCTAGAGTCTCTGCAGTCTGTTAGTGTTGACTATTTTTTCAACATCAATGCTGAAATGGCTCTGAAATGTTATCTGAAAATTAGTCATTCATTTCTCTCCTTTCTATATTAAGGACTTGAGTACTCTAAAGGTCCTTTCTGTTTCATAGTAGCTGTAGGGCCCTTGGAGGACCTCTTTGAAGGCTTAAAGGCTTGAGTTAGGCTTTGTACTTGCTAACTCCTTCAGAGACTTGTTTTTTGAGTCATTACTTTTCAATTTCACTGTGTATTTGGTGAAAATTTTATTTGTTATTCTTCATGAGTACAATTGAATCTTTATGACTTGGTCCTTATTCATTAATTTGTTTTAATACATTTTAGACAGGTTCTTGTTGGTATCTTACATGATAAAGCAGTGAAGCAACCAAAGGGTTTAGCATTGGTGTACAAATAAAGTTAAAAATTGATAGTAATGATTAAATCAGCTCTTTTTTTCCTGACTACTCTGTGGGGCTGTATGCCTGAGGCTATGCAGTTCACTGGAGACTGATCTGTGCGAATGCTATCCTTTAAGCAAGGCTGTAATACTGGAATTTTCCTCTAGTCATTGGAAAAGTGAATACTAATGGGGGAAAAAAGCCAGGTTTGTTGGAGAATAGTCAACAGCTTGGTTTACACCATCACAGGTCAGTATTAACTAGCCTTGTTTCTGGCTAATTGGCATCAAGACAGATTCTGTCATAAACTTCCGTATCTATGGTTTGTATGTTAGGGATTGTAAGAGAAGTTGGGGAGGGAATAAGGATGGATGAGAGCTACTACATAGCTTTTAATCTGTGCGTTTTTGTTTACTCCGGCTACTGTTTGCAAATTTAAGAATGCTGCTTTGGCTGTTTGTTGACTAAATCTGCAGGAATGTTAAGTTTGTTCAGCAAGACCGACGATAGCCTGTTGGGCAGGAGAAGGGAGGTTTTTGCCTGTATGTAATATTTCAGCAGACAGCTGAGAAACTGTCTTCCTACTTCAGTTCCTACTTCAGTTTCCTACTTAGAGTTCCTTCTAGTAAGTTGTTACAACTGATTATGAGACTTGGTAATCAAAGGAAATGCAGAAAAAGATGAAGTATGCAATGTGCTTAGGGAGTAGCCTCCTACATAGCTGCACAACAGTCATAACTTTTAAAGGGAGTCTAAAATGATCTTGGCTGGGGAGGTTCTTTTATTAACTAGGAGGAAGAACAGGGGACAAGAACAAGTCTACAGAGGAAACAGTGGAGCACCATGTTCAGAAGAGGAGATAAGGAAAAGATTCTGTTCTTACATGAGAATGGAAGGTAAGTCTTGCTGGAAATAAGCATTTGTACTGGTTTAGTAATAGGCTTGTTTTTTTGTTGGTGTTTTTTGTTTTTGTCTTTTTTAAGCATTTGGAGGATTTGTTTGGAATGTGAGCAGCTAGTTCCAAAGTTTGTTAGGCCTGTTTTGGAAAGAGATTTTAATAAGGATTTTCATTCTTTCTGGGGGAGCTTTAGCCTCATATTTCAGCTCATTAGTATATCTTGGTAAAGCCATTTAAACTTTATTTAAAATTTATGAAGGTTTAGACCAGTGAGAGTGAGTTTGTGATTCTGCAGCTGGAAGACCTAGATTCTGGTTAATTCTGACACTTCATTAAGTGAAAAACAGCAAAATAGCCATAGGGTGAGGATCTAAGCTGGATGCACTTGTGCCTAAGAAACAATGAGTGTGCATCCCATCCATTCTGGTTTGGATCTATACAAGCAGGCATTTCCTACAAAACTAGAGTTTCCTTTTGTATTCATGAGATATCAGATATGTACAGAACACATTTTCTTAAAACTTTCAACATTTGGCTTCAGAAGCAACTGGCACTGGATTCTTCAACACATTGATACTTTAGTTTATCTAAATAAAGGTGAAAGCTGCACGACCTTCACTGACATTCACTGCTGCAAAGAGGGTCTCTTCTGTTCAGTGGACTTTGATGTAAGGATCAGAGATTTCTTCACATGCTTTGATATTTAAGTTCTATGGTTTTGACTCAACGCATGAATACTGAACACTATAATGCTGAAAAGTCATACTCTTTCAGTTTAAAGCATAGAAGCTGAGAACAATGACTTCAGATTTTATTGTATGTGTTTACTCTAAGACACAAAGTTAATTTAACCCACAACATACATTTTAAATTAAACTCTTGAGCAGGAGTAATTGGAAATAAGTAGAGTCCTAGGAAGAACACTGTACACAAGATCAGAGGATGAAAAAATGTTGGGAGTTCCAGCTTTTAGCAATTCTAGGGTTTGGAGGCAACAAAAAGATGCAGGTCCCTAGTTTGTCTCATGTGGTAGCAGGTGAAGTCACTTTTTATTTGCTTATTTCCTTCGCAGTGGTATATTGCACACCAAAGCAGAGGTGGTATGTGGCCTATGAGTCACTGTTTTTCAGTTCTCCTGAGAAGTGAAGGTGAACTTGAAGTTGTATAAAGGAATTTAGTTTAGTTTTATTAGTGCTTCTGTCATTGAGCCTTATTACAGCAGATGTAGGAGGATGAATCCCAGCTTCTGTTTGGTTATATCATGATCTGTCCCTTAAAAATAGAAAACTATCTCATGCAGTTCAGAAAGTGGAAGAAAATAGGAGTTCTATAAAAATTATCTGCAATTTATCTGCACGCTACTTGAAAAGTTTGCTAACAGTAATGTCCCCAGGATTTTAGTACTGAATCTTATTAGATTAATTGCTTCATTCTTTTTTTCTGAAGTGTAAACTTAAAATGCATAAACATTCTTCATTAGGAAAGTAACCAGAAGGGAACAAAGCCAAGTAAACTATACAGAAGGATGAAGTTTGTTTCCAGAAATAATGTGCTGTCTCCTACATACCCAGACTTAAGATACTGATTTCAGGTCCAGTATGGCATAAGATTTCTAGGGTTGCTTTTATATGCTGCAGTATGTTTTTTTTTCCCCAGCTACCCATGGTTTTCCTCAAAACTGCTGTTTTAGTCTTTGCTGTCACCATTTCAGTTTACAGGTTGGTTATGGCCCCTGTCCTTTGTGTGGTATAAAAGAAAAAGATAAAAAGAAACAGAAAATAAAATTTAATACAAAAAGAAACAAAAAAACAGCAACTGTGCTGCTGCACTACAAGAAAACTGGTCTTCAATCTAGATGCACACCTGCTATCAAGAAAGGCTAGAAAGGGGGAGAAGTACAATGACAGATCTCGTATGTAATAGAAAAGTTTTAACTATCTTACCTCTCTACAACAACAGTAATATGAAAATGATTAAAAGGCAACCTGAAGAACTATAAGAAGAGATTAAATGTGTCCTGGATTCAAGTCATTGCTGCTTCTCATACTGCATAATGAGTGTATTTATTGGAGCTGAGTATCAACTGGTTAGAAAAAAGTGTTATAGGAATCCTTTTAGTTGACTACAGCACTCCTTGTTTGTCTGTAATTGATGGCAAGGCATAAATCACATTTGGCTGTATGCAAAAAGATGCTGCTATGTCACTACTTGCTGTAGGGAGAGCACCCCTGTTTCAGGTACCTTAACTGTAGGTGCTGTCTTCCTAGTGTTGCAGATGTGGTCTGGTCCCCCCTGCATCATGTTGCAGCTGAGAGGTCTCCCTGATGGAGGAAGGTCCAGTCTGTGCTCTTGGTATGACCTGGAGAATAATGGTGATTTTTACATCTTGTTAAAGGAAACTGCCCTCCTAATCATACAAATAAGCAGCGTGATGTATTTTATGGTTACCTCTGCTTTTTCTTCCAAATTAATGTTTTATTGATGTACCTGTTTTGACTCATGGTAAGTATTTCACACCTTCTCACCTGACTTGAGACAAGACTCTGCAGTATGTTGATGTACTGTGAGTCAAAGCAGGAGGCAGAACTGAAGGTACACCTGCAGATTGGTCCTATTAAGCTCTATACCAAGTCTCTCATTCTTTCCAGGCTCCTCAGGCTGCAATTTTCCTCTGCAGGAGCCATAATTTTCGCTCATCATGGAGCTTCCTTCCTTCAACCAATTTAGGAACACTCAATAGACTTACCATATTATCAGAGGCTGGTTGTTACCATTTCTCAGAAATGGCAAACAAAAAACTACCTTGAATTGACTGAGAATACGGTGAAGCTACAGATTTTAATAAATGCTAAAGATACAAAATTAGAGGGGCTAAACAAAACAAGTCTAAGTTTAAGATGGGAAAATATCAGCTGTGCCTTGTAGCTATCCAGACAACTCTGATTAACACTTATATTTTCCAACAGTGTTAAACTGATTTTTCAAATCACCAAAACCATCATTTTTTCTTCTTGTGCCTGGGAGGATGCGTGTTTTGGAGGTGAGCAGGAAGAGAAAATAGATGATTGCTACTGTTGTTGTAATTCTGTAATGAATTCAGCACCACCTGGCTTATGCACTACATAATCTGTAGTCCAATATTTTTATAAACTCTTTCCTTGAACTATTTTCTTGCTTCCTTTGGAAATTGCTGAAAAGAAAGCACACAAAGAATTCATCGCAAAACACTGAGAACTCAAGTATTTTTATTTATGCCACTTAGAGAGGGGCTGATGGTTTTCCTTCTTGACTTGAATTATGACTTTTTTCAGCTTCAGTTATCAGACCAGTGCTCTCTGCATGTTATTGGTATATTCTAGATATGAAATAAAAGGGCAAAGAAAAACAGGGAAGATACACCCTCGTAAATACCCCCCCCACATCTCACACTGCTTCACAATGCTATGAGCTCTCACTTCATGAACTGTAAGCAGATACTGCATTTATGTAGTAAGTAACAGCTGCTGTGTAACCCTATTTTTGTGGAAAAAGAAAGAGGGTACTACCATTGTTGAATTTTTAAAGAAAACTCTTGCAGGTGTTCCATTTTTCTTAGAAGACGGTCATCCAGGTAAACCGTAGTGTGATGGAGGAGCTGCTCTCTCAGCATTCTGACTAGAGACCTATCAATGAGGCCTTCAGACCTAGGTAGCTTTGAGACTGATGTCTGACATGATTTGAGGTCCTGTCCTCAGTTGTGCTGCTATGTTGTCTCAGTACCTCACCAGCCCTGCTCAGTGCTGGGCTACCAGGTGTCCTGGCATGGCCTTGAAGGGTGTGGGTTACATAAAGTCAGGTTATTTATACCATTTCTCACTTCATCCTCATGCTGCTAACCTGAACTCTTTTCTGATCTTGTTCAGCAGGGTGTCGTAAGCTTCCAGCTTGACTCATACAGTTTACCTTTGGTTTTCTTTTTAAGAATCATGATCTTTATTCTTCTGTAGAAGTGATCTGTTCTTCCACCATGGCTTCTGCAGTTAAATTCTGAATATCAGTGAATTATTGCCATTTCACCACTTCTTGTTTTTCTTTAAATTGTGCAATTACTGAATCTGCCTTAAGGTTATTTTACATATTCCTAATATTTTAGAAACAGAGAGAAAAAGTCCCTTGTAATCAACATTTCTGAAGTAGTTACAGCCCGTGTGTTAAACACCTTTGTTCTGTTATTTTAATTGTTGGACTTCTGTAGTTTATATATTTTTACTGCCTTAACATCAGTTGATGTCAAGTTGGTGTCATGAGTACAGGTTGGACTGCTTGAGAAGGTTTTGCATAGAATTCAACCTGCAAAAGGCTGTTGCCATTTTCTCAAAGAGAAATAAATCAGAGGTGAATATTTCATGTATTGAAAAGGGGATGGAGAGGATTTTTCTTTCCTTCCAAGTAAGTTATTTTTAGTTGCCAGCTTTCAAAGCTCCAGGTAGGAATATGAAATGGATCATCTATTTGCTTGTATTCTCAGCTGCATTTCAGATCCACTCTGGCAGAATTTCTCATGGTAGATTCTATAAATTGCATGTTTTGAAGTGATGTAAAGTAAGGATTTTTAGGGTAGGGTGTTTCAGAAGTATTCAGGTTTGGATTCTTTGCAGTCTTTTTGAAATTAGTGTTTCTTTGTTGATGTTGACAGAGGAACATTTGTCCAGTGCTAAACACTTTTGAAAAGTCACTGATGGTTACTAAAATCAAAGCCACTGGTGTTCCTTAATAACTTCAAGTGGCAGGGCAATTTTAGTTCAGCAAAATAATTTTGATTTGCCACACTGAAAATGTTGATAATGTGATATCATACTTATATCATGAAGTCACCAGGAAAAAAGCTTATTTTCCTGCAGGCACTGAAAGAAATACAAAATACACAAGTGTAGTTGTAGACTGTCAAGAAGGCTTGGTTTGTGCCCTTAGTGTTATGAAGTAGAGGCATCACAAGATGTGAACACTCATGCAGATATGAACTATTTTAATAGGCAGGAGCTAGATTTGAGGGGAAAAAACATAACAGGGGTGTTGGAATTACAATTTTATCTTGCAACTGGAAAGCCACTGTAAACTTTTTTTTTTTTTTGAGTGGATTGATGACAGGTGTAGGTATGGTTATGTGAATGTTTCTGAAGAATGAAAGCAGAAAGTGAAGTTAGAGCTTTGTGCTTTACACCTTGTTCAGGAGCCCGGAGAGCTAGGCTTGGTTTCTCTGGTTTGAAATGGTTCAATAAATCACAAAATGAATGCTACCTGCTGTGGGAACTACATTTCTTCAGTCCCCCGAAATGCATTAAAAAGGAAAAAAATAAAGCCTGTTGTTGTGAGGCATTAAATATTGTTTTATGGCATCATAATCTCAGTAGCCTCTTCCACCAAAAAAGTACTGTCATACAGCAAGACATGAGATCAAAGTCAATATGGGAAGTAGTTGTGACCAAAATTTATCCAGGGCAGATATGAAATTGTCAAAGACGGAACAAAGGGCAGGCATTTTGGAAATCTCAGTATGCCTCATCTGCATTGAAGCTAAGCTAGTCTTCTTGTTTGATAGCATATATAACAAAATCAGAAGGTTTTCACACACTTCACATTTCTGATCTATAACATAGCAAGAAGTGGGATGATCAATAGCAGTCATTGGTTATCAGTGTCTGTAGATGGATAGCCTAGGAGGCTGACACATACTTTGTTCACAATCATAACCTGCTAAAAATGTGCCTGAAACACAAGGTATATGATTAAGTATGTTACATAGCAACTCAGTAATGTTGCTTTAAAAGCTCATTTGATTTTTTTTTTTTAACCTTGAGTAATCTTTCCTCTCTAAATTTGCTTGCAGGCTGCTTGTCCAGTAAAAGAATTGTTCATTTAGGTACTTGCTGTTAATTCAGCTGAAAGCAAAACAAAAAACAAGGGTAATATGGACCTCTCTTGGAGGTCCCAGCCAGCTCAGCTTCTGTAGGGCATTATGGCTTCAGAAAAGAGCTGGGGGTGGAGAGGAAGGTAATAGAAATGGATGGGCTTCCCTACACTTCTCCTGCCAGTGGAGGTTTGCACCCAGCCAGCTGTATGGCAAGATAGGGCACAGTGCCCTCATTCAGGAGTTCAGTTTCTGTTCTCTCCTGGAGCTACAAATGAGCCTAAAAGGATGTGATAACTGCAATGTAAAAAAGAGTCGACTGTAATTTATATAGAATCAGCCCTTGTTGGAGTAGCACAGAGAAGCACAGAAAACAAGCCCACAGAGAACATGGTAAAATTGCATTTACACTTCTTGCAGGAAGCAAGCCAATCTGGGTAGACCTAATTTTGTGGGGGGTATTATGCTATAGGAGCCTGGATATGTCCTACGGGACCTGATTTTCCATAGTGCTGGGCATCCAGCAGCAGTGTGGGATTTCTGGCATTAATGATTTTATTACAGCAACAATTACGATCTTCTGCAACTGTTTTAAGTAGCTGGAATCAGGAGCAAATACGTCTCCTCATTATCATACTTCTATAAATAATGGATTTTACTGCACTGAGAAAATGAATTATTTCCTGTGTTATCCATTGCCTCATGGTACCCGCTGTACAACAGCCAAACACCTTGGTTGTCCAAACACAAAAGTGCCATTTTGTTTCATTGTTTCAAGATATGTCCCATTTATGAAAAGCATCTTAGATCCTCTGCATAGAGTAACAAAACTGCTACCAAGCGAGAGCTTATAGCAGGTTTACCCTGATTCAGAGCAACATGAAAAGGAACTCCTTTTAGTCCCAGGAATGATAAGATTCAAGCAAAATGTCTTACATAAGTTTCTGAAACCTAATTAATCACAACAAAAAGGCTTCTTGTCTTGTGAAGGAAATATTACCATATCAAAACCAGGATACAGGGTATAATCCAATTGTCTTGTTCAGGTGAAATCATGGGCCAGCTTGAAAGGAGAAAAAAAAAAGGCAGATTGAACAAGGGGTGAAATGCTGAAAAGCATATGGTACTGAAAACCAAAACACTGCAGTGTATCATCAACTAAGGGAAAAAATACTCTAAGTTATTATAAAACTTCTTTTTGAAAACTAAGCTTCATTTATTTCAGTTTTGAAAATCTCAACCTTACACAAAGCAAAGGGACAATGGAAGGAAATTATCCAGAGGGTTGCACCAAGGTCTTCACGAGCCACTACTAAAGCCAGCAAAGGGTTAACAGCCAGCACTGAAGGAATGTGAAGTTGTTCAGATGGGATTGAAGACCAGTGACTTTTTCCTCTCTGCCTTTATTTTGTAACTCGAAAACAAAACAACAAAAACCCCACAATCCCACCTTGATAGCTGAGACATTTGCTAAATGGTTGTTAATAACCAGATCGATCTCATTTTTGAATTGCTGCAGATCTGTGCCAGAGCCTGGTGACTCTTTTATTATGGAGACAGGCAGCCTGTGCGCTGTTTTGTACTCATTTAATCTCCCAGCATAGTGAGGAAAGCAAGTACGTTTTGTTCTCAGAACGATTTTTAAAGGGGTTTTGAAACCATTAGGCTTTAATCTTTCACCACCTCTGTTCAAGACTGTACTGGCCTACCCTCTTACTTCTTTTTTTCTACATATTCAACTTTTAGCAAGTAAATAGAAGAACGCCACCCAGCTTTCCTCCTTGTTCCAGCCTGAGAGCCAGGTACTTACCACCACCGCACTGTAACTAGCACTTGAGATGATTTTCAGCTGATAGCAAAACACTGAGGGATGAAAATAAATGAATGCAAAGTGCCAACAAGTCATACCTCCAAGGCTTTTTGTTACTAGAAAATGGGTCAATTTGCGCTATTTTTGAGGATGCTCGTGACCTTTCTGGTAACCATCTAATTGGCTTGGCCATGTTCGAATTACACTTATATTTAAAAATAATACCTAAGTACACTTGTTGCTGTAAGCCTAGGTGGAAGACAAAAATCTTGCTTGCTTAATTGAATGAAGGATGTCTGCTCTGCCTTTGTGTCCCTGGTGGTCTGCTGTCCTGGCTGGCTGCATGCAGACTCAAGGTACCAGAGGCCCTTTTCAATAGGCACATCAACTGGGTCAAACTGCCTATGCAGTACCTTTTTCACGTTCCTGATTGAAATTGGCAGTACTTGTGAATGGTATTAGGTCGTTAGCACTAGAGCTGAGAACTGTTCCTTTTGTTCCCAGCACTAGTACAGCGTGAGCTTCCTCGCCCTGCCACGGAGGGTGACTGGGATGAAGAGGGGGGAGAAGTTCCCATCCTTCATCCCAAGCAAGAGTCACAGAGGATAACTTTCTTTCTTCTCATGACTGCACTAATAGCTTTCCCCTTTTGAAAATTTAGGAAAAAAATATAAGCAGCCTTTCAGAAGTCTTTTTTTTTTTTTTTTCCTATCACTTTCTTCTGGGTATGGGTTGTAATTACTTGTCATATATTAACACTTTTCCTACCCCAGCACCAGTCAGCCCAGCACCACGCCGACCAGCAGTCTGGGCTGTGCACGGCGTGGGACTGAAGCACCAGCAGCACTAACTGCTGCTCCTCGCTCTCCTCATTATGCTGTGCTTCTTCATCAGATGCCCCCGGCGACAGACCAACACACCTGAAAAGGCAGCTGATAACCGTGGCTGCCTCCACTCAGGTGGCTGACTGATGCAGACAGATCTTCTTAGGAAGACTAGATCATTCCTTGAGGTTATTTTTCTCAGACGTCCCATACAGCTTGAGCTGAATGGTTATCAGGAAATCAGTAAGGAGCCAGAACTGGCCTGGCTGCCAGATTTCACATCTAGCGATGTGAAATGGCTCTGTTAGCAAGTCGTGTGTAATTCTCCTCCCTTGTATGCCCTGCAGCACTCAACTATGCAGAACAGACTGAAGTGTTGTCTTGGCACAGAAAAAACCTATACATAGGAGCCTTTTTTTTAAAAAACAGAGCCTATACATTGCTTTTTTCCCCTTCCAATAATTTAAAAGCAGATAAACTCCTCCTGAATAGCTTTCTCACAACCTTCTGCCTCAGCCCTCTGGAGAGACAAAGAGCAGAGCCCAGGGGAAGTGTCACCATGAGCGGACCGTATCTCCTGGTGACTTGAAGTGCTTTCCTGACTGAAGAGGTTTTCCTGACTCAAGTCCAGACCTGTGATAATGCAGCCCCTTTTGCAGCCACTTTTACTGTGATATCTGAACAGTTTTGGAGTCTTGAATGTACTAATCTCTCCCGAGATAGAGGCAGGCTGCGCACAACTTGCCCAGTTAGAGAGAAGACCTGTGGCACAGAGGGAACCTCACAAATCACAGCCTAGCTACTCCTAGAAAACATTCTTCACCTTGTTAATGTTTTACTGACAGGGTAGTTGCATTTTTGTTCTTTTTTTTTTTTTTTTTTTTTTTTTAACATTCCCAGGTGCCTTTGGTTTATCACGCTTTCTTTTTGAATGTATTGATTTAAAATCACAGCTTGAGTTAAATCCCCGGCGCCACTTCTTGCTTGCTTGCTGCTAGCACCAAAGTATCATTTCTTGCATTGTGCAGTGATTTAACTGCTTCGCTTTTGCAGGAGGCAAAGGAAGACAACAGAACGTGATGTTCTCGGAATGTTATTCCCAAGATTTCTCAAGAGCCAGCCTCTGACCCGTGCTGCACCTTCACCTTGGCAGGATGCGCTCTCATGTGGGGGAGCCTCTAAAGGAGCCCCACTGTGAGAGGATCTCGAGGTCACTGCTGTGGCGCTCCCAGAACACTGCGCTCTGGATGAGTTATGGGCTCACAAACCTTTCGTCTGGCGAATACATCACCGCCACAACAATGGGTTCGTGGTGATGCTCGTAGCAGAGATGGCCGTAAAAGTGACATAGCCGGTGTGCTGCGTGTCCTTGGTGGTGGCACCAGTTCCCACCAGAGACACTGAGAAGAGTCTTGGGTTATTTAAAAAAGGTTAATGAGGGAAGGGAGACTCCAGCATCGCTTCTCGCCTTCAGAGTGACCCGTCAGGTTACTCAGAGCTTTCCTCTTCCTGGGGTGTGGTGTGGGACTGAAGTGTTTCTCCAGGACCAGCTCTGTCCTACCGCATTATTCATGGCAGCAAACCGGGTGACTTTAGCCTGAAAGACATGTAGGAGGAAAACTTGCTCCAGTCAGCTCGTGGCACGAGATGACCTTAATTTTCAACACAGCTAGAGTTTCTGCTGAGTTACTGGTGACACACAGTGAGCTCCTGCCAAGTCACTTACATGGGTGGCAGCAGGGCAATGCCTGGGTGCTCCTAGTTTGTAGGAGAGGTGAAACTGGAGGAAAATAAAAGCCTTCCAGTAAGGGCCTGTCTTTAAGAACAAAGTGGGATGGGA
The DNA here is from genome assembly GCA_011075105.1 of Heteronetta atricapilla. Lineage (NCBI taxonomy): Eukaryota > Metazoa > Chordata > Aves > Anseriformes > Anatidae > Heteronetta > Heteronetta atricapilla. Next base: position 68,679,689 of record CM021734.1, on the reverse strand, counting down.
AGAGTTCTGTACATATAATTTTATTTTGTGATCTCTGCTGTGTGGGCAGTTTGAGTTTTCTCTGTTTAAGAAGTGTTCCCAGTTCACCTTTCAGTGAAGGTTCACCACCAGGCGGGTGTTTGCCTGGTGGTTTGCTGCTGAGGTGGTACCTTGTGTGCAGCGACTGCTGCTTACAGCGCTGCCCAAACGTGGTTCTGCATCTCTTCCCTGTCCTCCTGTCTGTCTTTTTGCACCTTTAGGTCGGCTTTTGTCTCTGGTCTTTGCACTTCAGCAAAAATGCTCTTTCTGCAGAGGACAGGGTTACAACCAAGAGGTGACTGGGTACAAGTACTGATGATCACAGTCTGAGGGCGAGGCTGCCCTGATTCATGCTGGAGCTGATCTGCAAAAGCAAAAACTCTGGGAAGGAGCCGCTGCAGATTTCCTTCCCCAAGCCAGCTGCAGCTTGGCTAGAAGACTCCAGCAGGGAAGGGGGGATGCATTCAGCAAGCATGTTTTCTGCCTGAGTTACTAGAAACATCTTTGAAAAAAAAATAAAAGAAAAATAAAAAGAAAAAAAGAAATCTGCCTTTTATTTACTTTTTATGCCTTATTTGCTCTGTTTACTTATTTGCACTACTCATTCTGGACAAAGGAAGAAGTTTCTCCTTTTTCATTCATGCTACTATTGGCAGGGTGCTCTGACTTCCATCTTCAAAGTGCAACATTAATTCATTTAAACTAAATGCCTTTAAGATAAAATTGAAATCATTAATACATATTTTCATTTCACATGAGATTTAGATATTAGCCAAGGTTGAACTAAGCAATAACCCTTTGGAAGATGAAGCTCAGGCACACATCTCTCCATGTGATGTGCTGTTACCCAACTCAGCGATGTGGCAGTCAGCACACATACATATCTAGATCCACTTTCCCTGTAGTTAAATAAACTTTTAAAGCAAATGCTCCATTAGCTCCTGATCATCAATCTTAATGTAATAATGGGGCTGTTTAAAGCCTGATAGGCTTTCCCCCCTATTCTATTAAAATATTTACATTGTAATAACTCAGTAGGTTTTTTTCCTAAATGGAAGGCCTGTAAGTGGGTGAAAGTATTTTAGAGCAGGGTGAGACTGAAGGGACGTGACATGTTATTGAATTAAGGGCCTTAGAAGGTGAGGGCTGTGCAGTCATAAATTCCAGGAATGCGGATGTGACTCTCTGAATGTGTATATGAAGCTGACAGGGTTTGACAGCTACCATCTGTGAACAATAACGTATAGAGAAGCACAGCTACACCATGCAGGCTGGAATGCACCTATCAGGCTCGGAGGACTCCAGCAACTTACTACTCATTATCAGCGACCGTGGTCATGATTAGCTGCAGGGGTTGGAATGAAACTTGGAAAATATGAGAACAAAGTTCCCCTTGTTAAGGCAGAGTAATTAGTTTTATACATGTGAGGAGAAAATGGGCAGGAGACTTCCTCCCCCCCCAACCCCCTTTATTAAGTGTTTACCATTCGAGCACTGCTCAGAAACACTAAAAAACTGCACAGTGGAAATGGATAGGCTGTTACTTCTTTCTGCATCATTTGAAATATAAGGAAATGGCTATTTTGTATTCATGCTCTTATTCTGCAAGGGTTTCCCTGGACTTTGCAGCAGAGAATGACAGAGATGTAATGATGTGGTAACTGTTTATGTTCCATTTGCTAATCAAAGCTGATTTCTTGTGGTCTGTACTTTTCTGTGTTCCATCAGAACGTAGCGTTTTGGCCAAAATATTCCTTTGAGTCAGAGCATCTTGTATGTAAAATCTCTATTTCATTAATGGAAAGGGGATCTTTGCTGTTTTCTCAGCCTTGCGTATTAAAAACAAATCTGTGTGTTCCCACAGGTTTATATCGCCTCTTGGTGAACACCATGGTGTACAGAGCAGCTGGAGCCAGAGAGAAATACTGTGAATTCTCACTTAAGGTTGCTCAAGCATGCTATCAGCCAACACTGAGAGCCATTTTAGTGCTTAGTGTAAGCCAGCATGGGCCACTTGTATGTGAAACTGTGTTTACACAAGCTGAGAATCTGTCCCAGAAAATGAAATTATTAGATTAAAAAAAAGCAAATGTACCATCTACATAATGCCTGTCCCAAAGCCCACTGTAATGTATATATTCCCCATGGCTTTCTGCCAGCATATGCTTTTCTTATAAAAATGACATTAATCCTTGTCTCCACTCGTTAGTCAGTAGCGATCTCCAACAGCAGTTTTAGCTCCAAAAACAAGGTGCCCAGACTTCTAGAGAGGGCATTTGACTTTGAAAAATATCCAGCAAAAAACAGTGCATAAAAAGAGAGAAACAGCAGGAAGTCTATTGAGAAAAAAGTTATCATCCATCCTCTTTTAATTGAAAGAGAAAGGTTACGGTTGGCTTAAAAGGAATGTGTGAGCAGACAAGAAAAGTATAGTAAGCAGTTCCTGTGATAGATGGGTTACATTTAGTTGTTCCTGCCGGGGGTGGGAGGTGCAGGGTGGGCTGTGTGACCTGTCTGGGTCCCTGTTACCGCTACTGTTCTGTAATAGGAAAAGATGAGGGCATTTCTCAGCTGTGAAGGCTGCATGTTTTTTCATTATCTGCTTTAGGAAAGTGTACACAGCGAGGTTATTGATGGAAAGCCATTCATGTAGATGTGTTGCATCCATGTAACGGGACTGATTTACACAGATGTGACTCAAAGGTGTGTCCATCACGGTCATGAACACGCACCCTATCTCTTGGTAAAACTAACCCACCCAGAGCTTTGGGGCAGAGATACACATCTCCAGTATCCACGTTAGTGTGGGTATTTCTGGGATGATATTTCTGCACTGAAATGGCCACAGGCTGAACATGCCATCGCAATGGCAAACAGCTGGAAAAAGTGGGATCAGGTAAGCCTCTTCTCTCTTGTATTCCTCAGCTCCACTGGAAATTTGCACATTGAGCTAGTAACACTACTCAATGCATACGTGGTCTTACTAGCAGGTCAGGGAAGGAAGATCAAGACCAGTCAAGATCAGACTAGCAGTCTTTTTCCTGGTCAGATCACTTTCAGCTAAACAAAGTGGAACGAAATCAGTGTCTTCAATGTTTGCCTCAAGTTTTTTTTTATTTTTCTTTGGACAAGTTGTAGGTCAGAAATGGAAGAAAGGTGTGTAGGTTAGATTTTTTACATAAGCAGTTTACTTTTCAGTGAAGAAAAAAAAATCCAATCCAATTAATATGGTAGCCATTGGGCTGGTAAAGCATGGACACAGCAAGCTGTCACTTCCGGTTTTACTGATGTGCCATTTCGTGCTCTGCTTTCTTGTTCAGACTGACCAGTAACCCAAATTAGTGGCATCCACCTCAACCCTTCCCTTACACTAGGGAACTACTCCCCTGTTGCTTTGCCTTATTCGTGCAGCACCTGCCATGGTGCAGGCAATAGTGCTAATAATGTTAATGCGAAGGTTTAAAAATAAGTTAGGCAATAGGCTGAACCAGTCTGAAAAGTTTCTTCCCTGCAGATGTTTCTTAACAGGTCCCGTTTTCTGCGTAAGAGTTAAAATGAACCTGCTATGCAAAGCCAAGCCTCTGCCGACTGTGACACCGTTTGCCGTCGCATGGAATTGGTTTTGACCCCAGCCCGTTCAGCTTTCATTTGGGTGAGGGGAGCTCCACTAATTAGGCATTGTTACTGTTGGTGTCTACATGTGTGTTCTGCCTGTAAGACAGAAAGCATGCCTACACAACACAGCATGGACTGACACAGACTGGAGCACAAACCAGCAACCCAAACACAAACCCCCTGGGGCTCTGTACAGATGTTGCAGACGCATGCTGGTGTGGAAAGCCCTTCCTACCTGCTATGCTTTTGCTGCTTTTGTTATCTGTAATAGCAAGATAAAAGCTTGCTGAGGTTTACCATTCTATTTCATGTCCTTTATTTTGCTGTGTAGACATTTCCAAAGGCATTAAAGTCTTTGAGACTATAGCAGCCTGTAAAAGAGAACCATTTTCTAAGCCTGCCTGTCTAATGCAGGTAATCTACTGCATTCCTTTAAAGCAGTAAAAAAAATAGCAACGGGACTGAAATTGCCTGTAATTTTCCTCCTAGCATTTTGTAACTGGAGCATTACTATGTTATTTTACCTCTCTCTTTTATGTGGGAGCAGTTTCTGAGGCGTTGGGATCACATTTCTCTAAAAAGTCCTTCTTTATATGCTTTAAAACTTTGGTATGACATCAAAGTTGGTAGAACAGCTACCAAACACTTTAATAGCAACTTACAAGCATTTCTTATCTTTACCAGCCCTAGTATCTTGTGTGCTGCATGTTTGTTCCTCTCCCTGTCCCAGTAAGTCAGTAGGGTAGTTGGACCGGGCAGCCTGACCTCGTTCCCTACATTTGCTGCTTGTTCATTTTGAAATCTGTTAACTGTCAGCCAGGAATTTGTCTTATAAGTTCCCCCAGCTCCCAGTTCCCCATTGCATTCAAGCTGTCTTGTAGTGATTAACCAACTTGTAAACACAGTAGGAATTATTACCAATAATGGGCCTAACCTACAAAGATGGTGAACTCAAAGGACTGCGTGGCTACCTCATGCCCTGCAAGTTCAACCTCAACAGGCTGCCAGAGTTAACACATTCATTCCTGTAATGTGCTTTACAGACTTTGCTGGGATTTTAAACCTACTTTATGGGTTTTGATTAAGCAATCTTTCTGAAGAAACTTTCAAAATGTGCAACTCGGCAACTGCTCAGTGATAAAATTTTCATTTATTCTATGCCTTTCTTTGCCTCTGTATTCCCATGACACTACCCTGTATATCTTCGAGGACAAACCGTTAGTTCTAAAAGATCATCCACCTAGTTGTTGCCTGTCCTTGTAAAGCTACATAGACAGCAAAATGTTTACTTTTACTTTTACTGGAGAGCAATATTTCTTTCTGCTGAATACAGATTTTAAAAACATCTTTATTTCCATTTGAGATCTGACATAAAGCTTATTCTTTATGCTGGGTTCTAAGGTGCTGAGTAAGCACTGGTATTTGGAAAGACATGCATAATATATATAACTGTATAACTTTAATTTCTTTAACTGAGTGATCTTTAAGATGTACCTTCTCAGGTCTTAGGTACAAGGAAAACTAGGGTTTGAGTGTCTTGTTCAATGTCTAAAGACAACCCCAGTTACCCAGAAAAATGGATTAAAGAGAAAAATCTGATGGAGAAACATGAGAATAAAGGGCAAAGCATCAGCCTACAGCATTAAACATCTCTAGCGGGCAGGCCAGCATTAGCAGCAAGCCTGGGGTGAAGGACACACACAGGCATGTTGCCCTGTCTTCATATCCTAGCTGTTGGCTCCATGCTTATCAATTACGGGGTAATTGAACTTGACCTTCACTCCCCTCTCAGAGGTCTGGACCATTGTGACTCTCTATCCCCTGCTGCTCTCAGAAGCAGAGCCAGCAGGGGGTAGAAAATGAATGCCACGAAATGCATGCACTTGGCCATGACCTTAGCAAATTCATCCCCAAGCTGGTTATTTTTAGGCTGCTGAGCCAGCAGTTTTAGAGCCCCAGCTTAGAGCACTGCTGGGCTAACCTGTGACTCTAAGAGTCAGAGAACAGGACTGACCTGGGAAGCTCTCTGTTTTCCTGACTGTCCCTTATTTCACCCAGCACAAGAGGGCTCCAGACGTAACTGAGAGGTCTGAAGAGTCACTACAGTGTGCATGACTCATTACAACAATAAAGGTTGACTTGGGCTTACTTCTAGTCTGTGCTACAGTGAGAGAGGGGAACTTACTTTCTTCAACAGGAAAATAGCCTGTACCTTTCCAACTAGAAGTATTGGTGAGTCATTAGTTTGTCTCTGCTCAGGTGGGATATGGCATTCCAGCAAGAGCCATTGGACCAGTTTACTTGAAGAACCTGTAATTTTTCAAGAGGGGGTCCGTTCATGGTATTTATTCTCACAGCTGTGATGGGAGTATACGTCACTTAAATTTCTCTTACAGTGAAGAGGTAGCAAATGTCAATAGTTGTCAAGTAAATCTAGATCGAAGACCTCTTTATTTTATAAAAAACAAGTAAGATTGTTACTCCCCCCCACCCGAATATTTAGTGCTGTGTACTACTTACAAAGGTGTCTTCATGCTTGTTCTCTCTCTGGCCCTCAGAAGCTTGTTTCTCTCCTGCTACAATACTCTGCTCTGAGGGAAGAGGCAGGGAGTGCCATGTCTCCATGGAAGTATGCAGTCCAGTGGCTGGAGGAGATTCCTACAAGGGTCAAGATAGGGCTTTGAATCAGCTCAGCACTGAAGGTAGGTCTGCTGATTTCTGATGAGCACTGAAACACCTAAGTAGACATGGGCAGCATTTCCACCACTATCCTCTAAAAATTACAGCAAGCATTACAGCAAGCGACTATGTGAATGTTTCAGTATTTGTGGTCCATCATAAAGGGCTGACTACATACATTATAACTAGGTGAGCAGCAGAGAATATTTTGGAAATGCACATTGCCCACAGTTCATACACACCTCAGTGCCTAGCAGCAGATTTGGTGGTTGGGAAAGGAGAGGAGAGGGAAGGGAAAAGGGACATAAGCTTCTGGGACTGTACATAAAGTGGTTTCTTGATTTTTCTGCAATTAGGAAATCAGCTGTACTTTTTTTTCCCTAATAATATTATTTTTGTTTCCTCTTAGTAAAGCTGGCTGAATACTGGAGTATGTAGAAAGTGTGTAGAAAGATGTCAGCAGCAGGCCTAAGGAACCTCCCAGAGCAGCGGGCCTGGCCCAAGCGTTCATATGGCTCTTGCATCAGAGGTCTCGTTTGGCCTTTCTTGGCATTGCCCCATTAATTTTACTCCGGATCTCTCAAGAACCAGTGTGAAACATAGCCCACTAGTACTTAATGACAGGGCACATAATCTCCTTGAAAGACATTGTATATCTTTACCTCTCTGTTGGGCTGACAGGAGCTTGCCTGAGCTGTGACTGCCAGCTAGGCCTGCTCTGTCTTCCCAGAGGGCTGCAAGGCAGGACAAGTCAGCTGAATTTGGCAGGCGAACAAAAGCCATGTGGAGACTCTAGGAAAAACAACTGCTACGCAGTTGAGAAGCACTTGCTGGATCGCACAGTGACTCAGTGTGTCCCTCGCTGCTTCACAGCAACTCGGCTCCTGAGAGCACAGTCTTGCATCGCGGCCAACACCAAGCCTTACAGTGCATGGGTTTTCATCTTGTAATAACAGCTTCATTTTCTAGACGCAAAGTACATGACCTCCAGTAATAAGTGATGAAATGTAAATTGGATGTATTCTGTATCCAGTCTCGTCACCCCCGCTGGCAGCCTCCCCTTGGGAGTTTCGACAGCCCCGTGCACCCATACTGCTTGCATTTCCTTACACAGCCCCCAGCAAACCCATGCTTGAAGGCACAGGTTTCACCTACAAGCCACCAGCAAGATGCCAGGCTTGCAGGATGACAGACTCACGGGTAATTAGCCAGGGGAAAATCTGCAAAAAGACATTTAGGGGGAAAGAAACAGACAACCCTGGTGAGAGCTGACATTCCACGAACAGGCCCCGAAGCCTGAGGGATGCTGCCAATGTGGGAGCTGTGTTTTTGGCACTCAAACAAGTTAACTTTGGGCACCCCAGGTCCAGGGGGACACTTGCCTCCTGAAGTCCTGAGCCAAAGCCACTGAGCCCTGGTGATTTCAGCAAGCTGTGGATCTGGACACGCACTGAGACTGGCCTGAAGTGAGCAAAAAGGAAAGGTTTATCAGCTCTTCTGCTTTCCCTGTTCCACCTCCAGCTGCCCATAATACTTTCTGGAGTCCTACCATGGGGTTTTTAACCTGCCTCCTCATGGTGTCTTTCTCTCTTCCCATCCCAAGTGCCAGCTCTGATTTGTTTCCTTTACAGAACTGGTTTTCCATTTTCTACTTGTTGCAGTCTTCTTTTTGTATTTTTGTAGTTTTTCCCTAAAAAAATATTGGGCATTTTTCAAGTCCAAGTGAAACTACAAGCCTGAAACGCAAAGCAAGACTCACATAATTTGCCTTTGTATTTTACTTAAAAGAATAAGAAATGATAAATAAAATACCCTTGCATTTTGATTTGTTTCTTTGCCTGCTAAAGGACAGTCTGTCCTAGCATTAGGAAAAAATCATAAGCTCAATTGTCATAGATACAGCTTCCAGAGAGCCTTGAAAAAAATGTTAACATCTGTAAATGCAATTGATTATTATAACTCTGAACAAAGGCTTCTACTGCGGCAGTCAAATGATTTGCTAGTCAAAGAAAGTGGGACATTCATTAATAAATGTACATCTTGGTTTAGAAAATACTGCATGAGTAGAGTTAGAGAAAATTGTGCTCTATTGTAGTCTCAGTCACTTGCTTTTTCTTTTCCCAGAATATTTTTAGTGAGCACCGATTTTTTTCCCCCAGGAGTTTTTATCTCAGGGTTAATTATAACATAATCATCTGTCCCCGATCAGCAATAATGTAGTTCTGCTGCTTGCTGAGCAGACAGGAGAATGAATTGCAACTTCAGTTCTTTCATGGCTGATTCATACACCAAAAGAGAACGAATCTTTTATGTACAACTGCCTTCTGGTATTTTGAAAGAATACATATTTTGAAACAGCTGAGATTGCAGTTACTGCTCAGATACAAGTAGAAAACATTTGGGTTACGTGTTAATGTCTTATTCATGACTGCATGAAATTTTAATGCAAAATTCTTCTACTTCTCATTTAGAATTCCTCTTACCAGTTTGCAACATTTCAGCTGTTTTGGAGGCCAAGAAGTGAGAGAATGTGTGACTCTAAGCAGGGTCAGCTGATGTGTCCACCTATAGCTAGGTAGCATGTAGGTACCCCTCATTTGACCAGATCTCCTACTCCTTGTTGTGCAAAAGCTTCACCTTCATGACCAAGGTAATTCAGGAGAGACGCTGACAGTAACTACTGTGGAGAATTACTACTCTTTGTAGCTAGACCTTCAGATACAGCTATTCTTTTCCTGGTACTCAGTTAAAAAAAAAAAGCACAATACGCATTAAATTGCAACACTGACATTATTTTTCAGCAGTTGATTATATTTGGAATTGCTCTTGAACCTGACTTAGTACACAGAGTCTTCGACATGCTCTTAGCAAGTTCTTCTTTTATGCCAAGAACAATGCTGCTGATTCCTAGTATTCACTTCAGCAATCTGAAATATCTTGAGTTACAAGTCAGTTTTGATCAGAATTATTTCTCAAATAAACAAGATCTTTGTGTCTGTTCTCCAAAATCAACTGTAAAGAAGCATACCTTTCCCCCAGACTTTCTGGGTGCTGTTTGTGGTTGGCTGTTTAGTTAGCAGCTCTGTAGCAGCGTGACTCTCAGAACTAGATTGGAAGTTTCTCTGCCATCATCCTGCTGACTTGGTCCATCATATGTGGGGTCTCTTTTGTACGGTGTAGTTTCAACCTGGCTTGACTTACAAGGGATTTCTAGGCAGCTGGATAAACCTCCCGTGGTGTGTCAGTGCACTGGGCTTTGTGGCACAGCCTATCCCATGCCTATGTTCACAGCTCCCAGCTCACCTCCTCCTCACCCCTGTACTCTATTGGTTTTTAAATATACTAGAAGATGAAAAATAAATGGTTCTCTGCTAGGATTTTTCTTTTTAATTTGGTGGAGATTTCTCTAATTTGTTCACTGTAAAAGCCAAACCCATGGCTAATGGATTGGCATACTATGGGAAAGGTAAGTTGCAGTTCAGGCACAGAAACCCATCTCCAGGATATTTTGGGCAAACAAATGCACTTCTTTTCAAAGTCCCTGGGTATTCTGGGGAGCAAAGAAAAGCTGGGAAGCAAAGTGATCCAGCATAGCACACAAAACAAGTGAAACTGCTTTCCTTCTGCCTGGAATCTGTGCTTTTCTTCCTATTACAAGGTGGCGTGAAGCCCTAAAACGTGCAGTTGAGTCCACTGCAGTGGCCCTGTCACCTTTGGGTCTGCAAGCAGAGCAATTACCCCAAAGCCCGCCGGCCAGAGAGGCCCTACCAGGGGTACGGAGGGGAGGAGAGCTGGCCGCTGTGCGGGACGAGGGCCCCATTTCCTTCCTAGCCTCGGGAGCCATTCCAGCCATACCACGCCGTAGCACTGCAGGTAGCGCAGGGCAAATAACCCTGGGCTCTGAGCAGGAAAGCAAATATAAAAATGACCATGAAAATTGCACAGCCGGTTAAAACTGGCTCTGGCCAGGAGCTGAAGTCCTACCTTGAAATACTTAAATCCCATTTGGACGGCCCAGATTTACATTCCAGATGAAGCATTAATGGCTTTCACACAATATCCTCAGCAGAGATGCCCCAGCATACCAACCTCTGTGCTTTTGGTGGTTGGAATTTGTAATTCCTCCAGGAGCTGCATTCTTCTGAGCGTTACTTCTATTTTTGGACTGACTGCTTTATTTAGAAAAAAAAAGCCCTGCTCTTGTCAAACCATAGAGACTACATGAGTCATCTATACAATAACACTAAATTACCCTTCACTGTTATGGTGCCGTTCATCATAATCACAAAGGGATTTATAGAAAACAAACATAGCTGACAGAGTCTGCTCTTAAGCTTCCTGTGTTTAATCCTCATGCATGTTTAGCCATCCTGGCAGTGCATTGTTGAAAAATGGATTGTTATTAAGATGCTGGGTGTTGCAGTAGCTCCAAAGTCTCATTTTTATTTTAATTTTTTCGCTAATAAAAATGAATGCCATTTCTTTGACAACGTTTGGCTGCCTATCTGCAGTCAACTGCCTGCGTGATAATTGTCTGGATGCTAATGACTATTCTGAAACTTCGATGGATAAAAATGATTTAAGGCCACCTCACAGGCAGCAGTGCTTGCTCATTCAACTACCCTAAAACACACCTCTCACAAAGCATCACTCATGTGCTCCGGCTTCAGGTGAAAGAGATTATGGAAATTTAGGATACAGAGCACTTACGTGTCTCAAGATGAGGTGGCAGCTGTCAGGGTTTTAAGTGGTACGTATGGCTTATGCAGCCTAGTTCCCTTAAAGCTTGAGCTTCCCTCTCCTAACTTTGCTATGCACCACGACAAGCCTATGAAGGAGATTGTAATTGCTTTACATGTTGCGCCACAGGCTGATGAACTGAGGATTTAGAAGAGATGCTGAATAACAACCAGATCTTCAAGTATATTTAGGTGCTGCATTCCCACGGGCAAATAGGAGGCAGGCTGCCAGTATGACAGGAGACGGTGCAACGGTACGACGTTGTGCAATTAAGGCTGTAACAAAATGCATATGTATGTGGGAGTATGAGTTAAGGTTGCCCAGGCAATCTTATTTCCGGCATCTCCTATATTTTCTGCCTTTGACTTTGCAACCTACACATTCACTCCTCTTAACTCTGCTGTAGACTGTAGGCATGACTCGAATATACATCCTCTTGCTAAAGCCATTGTATCAGAAAGGTAAAGCTTTTGGCATCTTTCCAGATGATTTCCTACATTATTCTGCACAAGGCAGCCAGCCCAGGCCATATCCCATGTTTGGGGCTGGTCGCTGCCAGCCTGAAGGTGACAACTGAGATCGGGAGAAGTGGCTGCTGGAGGCTGCCTTCCCTCTCCGTAGCGTTAGGGATGTGACTTCTGCAGGACGAGTCCACCAAGCTAAAGGATGGGCTTGCAGGTGGTGTAAGCAACAAGCTCTGCATTTTTGTGTAAGCAAAAAGCTCTGAGAGGAGCTGAGCCCTTGCGCTCCTCGGCCAGTGTAAGCATCCCTCTGCGTTTTCCTGGTGCAGCAGGACTTAACGGGACCTTTCCTAGCGTAACCCAGGGTTTTGCCCCTTGACAAACTACAAGACACAAGAGGAGATGTAGAGAGGTCGACTTACTGCCACAGGTTTTTAGATGGCTTAATATAGACCTCAAGGCACTCCTAAAATGGCCAACAAAAATTCTGCTAAGCATTCTTGTATGTATTTTTGAATGAAGCATTAGGGCTCGTATTAATTCAAGAGATTCCGTCAGCAGGGCTTTTTTGCTCCCTTTTCGGATCAAACCAGCACTCTGTGTGCAGATCGGCTGCTCGTTCTGCGGGGGCACAAACCAGCACACACGAAAAAATAACACTGGCAGCAGATGGGCAGCCCCAAATGGAGAAGAAAACCCTTAGCCTTTCAGCTCCTGGATGAGAGTTTGGGAACGTTACATAAGGAGGAAATGAGGAAAAAAAGAAATGCAAGCTCAAGAGAAGATAAGATCTGATTAAAATGCAGACTAATATAATTGCAGAACATTAGTCAGGCTTTCTTGTGGAAAGAGAAAAATGTCTGCTCTGGTGCTGCTATAGAAACGGCGTGGGGTATGTGGGTAGGTGGGGGTGCACGGCGGGCGTCCCTCCCTTCCCCCACTTTCTCTGCCCTGGAATGAAGATCCTATCTCCCTCTTGGCCAGATGATCTTTCCCAGTGCAGCGAGAAGTCGTTTTCCTGTTTATGCAGTTTCTTTTAATATCTCTGCTCCCTCCCTCTTTTGTTCTGCTCGTGGAAGGTGATGTGATAGAGTGCTGTGCTTGTGCAGTGGGTAAGCCTCGTTCTTCCGGGCTTTCCACAGGGGTTGGTTGACTTCACTTTGCATTTTGTGAGCCTGGAACACGTGCGCTGGGCCATGCACAGGGATATTGCTTGTATTTGCTCCTGCAAAACCAAAGAATCCATGCATCTTTGGAAAGCAAATACTTACCTGGAACGAGCAGCCACGTGTTTCGGAACATTTTGTCCAGGCCACTTGTTTCTTTAAAGACGTGTTCGAATTTTATTACCAATTAGACAATGAAGTAAGTTTCTTCATGTCTTTCTGAAATGTGTGAGCTGCATGTAAACTTACTCACTGAACAACAGCATAAAACCATTTAGAGAAATGTGTCCCTAACTTGTGGAAGCGTGCATTCACTCCAGCGCTGACCTGTCAGCATCAGGCTAAGACCTTGCCTCTGACAGCAGTCACTTTGCATAGATTCGAGGAAGACATAAGAATTAAACTGCATTCAAGAATTAAATTGTAGTAATTAATTACATTTAATAAGAATTGAATTGAATTTAAAAGACTGATGGATGAGGAAGCATGTCCCTGCTGTACTAGAGCTCTGTCAGGTCCCCAGTACTACAGAGACTGGGTTCAAAAGTTGAGGAAAGTAATTTACTGCTGCTTACGAACCTCATGCTAGCATAAAATATTGTAAAACTGCATTTTCTCATAATCTACAGATATACTTCTTGGTATATTGCTAATTTTATTTTTATGCCAGTACCTTCCTGTAACAATTAATTCAGAGCTCGGTTACGTATTTTACAAAAATACATTTTGTATCCCAGTATCCCAGAAGTTTTGCCTCTCAGCCTCACTGACTTGTTTTGCTTTTTGTTGTTCTGAGACAGAGGGGGAAGATCCCATTCCCTGCTTACTTTGGCACTTTCAGCTTGTCTCTAATTAATCACCTCCTTCATAAAATGGAGCATAGTGTTGACATGCTCACAGTTTATCAAGGCGTCATCTCATTTTCAACACCCCTTCTGATTTCCCCTTCTATCATACCTCTTTATGCATGAGACACCACTGCTGCACACATGGCTATGTGTAGGCCCAAATATTTATTTATGGAGTGGCATTAGAGGATTCTCTGTAGGCCCCTGGAAGGGACCTCTCGACCATCCAATCTCATTGCCATCGCAGTCAACCACATTTTATAATCCCTTACTTAAACTCCGTCCCCATTTAAAAGAGATGAGGTTTGATTTTGCTCTTGCCACTCTTGTTAGAGGGGTGCTGCAATGGTTTGCTACTCTGACTGCAGAAATGAGTTTCTACTCACTTGTTCTCATGCTGACGTTGGCCCGTGGTCGTAAGCAGGCTTTCCTGGGTCCTCCTTCCTCAAGCCCCCCTTTCCTGGTCTTGCAGAACTGAATGCACTTGAGACTGGGTGACAAAATCACACCTCGTATTTCAGATTTTTTCTGAAAGAACTTATTTGACATAACTGGGTTTATATTTGCCTGTTTACATGCCTCCTACTCATCTTGTGATTAACTAGTCTTTCTCTTCCAAGTGCTGATCTCATAGTTGATGGAAGAAATTTTTGTGATTCACCTCTGCAAGCTATGAATGTAACCAAATTTAATTAAATTTTTATTAATCTAGTTCTAAGAGGCATCCAATTTCTCCAATGTATTATTCCCACCCTTGTTTGAACTGATGACGACCCCCAGCTCTGCCCACCGTAGGCTTCATTAGCACATTCATGTTCTGGAGGACACCATTATAATGAAAATATGAAGGAAGACAGAGGTCTTGATGAATCCCACGGAGCAGTTTTCCTCCAGTCTGCCACTTCCCATACAAAACACCCCTCTGTCATTGTTTCCCGACCCCACATTCTTCTGTTTAAACAACCATTTCCTGTCTGGACACTATCAGGTATTACTGAACCCAAATGGAATAGATCTACCACGTTTCCTTTCTTCAAAGAAAAGGGAAGCAAAGTTGTATCATGGAAAGTTATTGTTCTGCAGCAGCATTTCATGTAATCCCATGTTTCATTTTATCCCGTTTATTCCCATATCTTTCAGTATTCTTTCCTTCTCACTGCATGGCAACCCTGTTTCTTTTTCATGGGTTGAAATAACTGCTTCAATCTGTCATTGCTTACCTTCTGTATCTCCCCATCTTGAAGACAAAACTTTCTTAGGTGAGCGATCTTCCTCACAACTACCTGTAGGCTTTCCAGTGACCTTAATTACCAAGCTGTCAAGAGATCTTCTGTGAAACCCTTCTCCTTTGCATAAGGTACAACGTCCGCATCATTTCTGCTGCTCTGGCATTAAGAAGTCCAGTGTTTCCTTCATATGCAGGTCTTTGAGTCCTTCAGTCCTTTTATCTAATGACTTTTTCTCTGACTCTTTTCCCGTTTGATTTAGAATGCCTTTTTTTAGACCTATTTTTTACCCATCCATTTATTTCAAACTGCATCTCTTTGAAATCTATCGAGCATTTTTTTTTTCTATGACCTTGGCAGCCTTGCTGCCAGCTACAAATCTAAAACACCATCATCTCTTCTTGTTCTGGTGGCTGGCAAGGAGATCCATCCCTCTACTGCATCCAGCCCTGCATCCAGCCCTGCTATTCATAGTGTCTGCTCGCACATTTTTATCTGTGAAAGCAGCTACCGAGGGAGCAGCAATTTGCTTCATTATATTTGAGATATCTTTTCCCATATGCAAATGTAACTTTGCAGCGCATAGAAAGCTCTGCATGAATGCCTGGCGGCTGCCAAGGTGACTGTCTTTGGCCAATGCCACCAGCAGAGTCCCAGTTACACCCCAGCTCTCTTGTAGCACTTTCCCTGCTGTGGTTTTGAGCCAAGCATGTTGGATGTTGGGTCTCTTCCTTCTTTTTGCAAAATTAGTGCTGTTACCTGGTGACCTTTACTATGAGGTCTGTCTTTCCTGAATACAGACAGTGATTTGTCCTCCCTCCGGGCA
Source organism: Heteronetta atricapilla (assembly GCA_011075105.1). Lineage (NCBI taxonomy): Eukaryota > Metazoa > Chordata > Aves > Anseriformes > Anatidae > Heteronetta > Heteronetta atricapilla. The sequence continues at coordinate 68,664,110 of CM021734.1, read as the reverse complement.
GGCTTTGCTTCACACGCGGGCAGGTTTTATTCCTCCATTTTGTTGCTCTGGATCCTCTCTAAGGCCAGTAAATATTTCAGGTGGTCAACCACTCCCTGCTTCCAGGCTGGCACCATCCCGTTTCCCATCCACCTCTCACGTATATTTTTCCTTCTTCACTATCATGTTCTGTCGTTTCTCTAACCACTGCCATATACCTGCTCTAATTGCTTTATTTCCCCCACCATTTCTGTGCCCTGGAACTGAGCTAGGACACAGCTCTCTCCCAGCGGAAGGTCTCCTTGGAGGCCTCGGCTACCCCCATCTCTCAGCTCCTGCCGGGGTGGCATTGCACCCTGCGTGGCAGCGGGCTCGACACTCCCTGACAGGAGAAAACCCGAGAGGAGGCTGAGACGTCGCCATTTTATGTCAGCCCGGGAGGACGGCCAGGCCCAACCTTCCGCAACACTTGCCGGGCTGCAGCCGGTGGCGGCGGGCACCCGCGGCGCCTTCCTCCCCAGCCTCCCTCCTCACCGCGAGGGGCGTGCCCAGGCGAAGGGGGACGGAGCCATGGGGGCCGGCGGTTCCCTGTGAGTGGCCGCCGGCAGCGGGGGGCCGGGGCCGGGCCGGGGCGGGGCCGGCGTGGGCCGGGAAAAGCGGGGCCGGCGGCGGGGCGCGGGGCTGCGCGGCGCGGGGAGGCGCGGGGACGGCGCGGGGTGCGCGATGCGCCTGACGCAGGGCATGTGCACCATCGCCGAGTGCGCCGCGCCCGGCGGGGACGGCCCCGCCGCACGGCCTCGCCTCGTCAAGATCGCCGTGGTGGGGGGCAGCGGCGTGGGCAAGACAGGTGAGGGGGGAAGAGGAGGAGGGGGAGGAAGGAAGGAAGGGAGGGGAGCGCGGCTAACGCCTGTCTGTGCCTGCCCGCAGCGCTCGTGGTGCGGTTCCTGACGCGGCGCTTCATCGGGGACTACGAGAGGAACGCAGGTGGGTGCCCCGCTGCCGGGTTCCTGGGTGGGAACTGTGGTGCTGAGGTGCTGCTTTGGCCCTCCTGCGCGGTGCCGGGTTCACGGGGGAGATGCTGGGCTTGTGGCAGTGTGCTGGGGGAGCTGGGGAAATCACCTGCATGCACAAATAAGCCACCCACCAAATCTGCCCAGCAGGGAGGCTGCAAATGGTCCTCCGGAGAAGTCTCAGAAGGGCAGCAGTGCTGCGAGCACCCAGCTTTCTGTGAGCCTTTACCTTTACGGCAGCCCATGAGGGGTGACTAGGCTGCACGTTGCACGAGGCTAAATGCTGCTTCAGAACGAGGACGGGTTAAATCCCAGGCTGCTAGTAATGCCATAAGTAATCATGAACCCCAGGCTCCTAGTAACATAATCACAATGGAGCTGGGGGAAAATAAGTCCTAACGTTGGTCCCTGACTTCGTAGGGCTCCATCCCTCCCTGTGTAACTAACGGGCTGCAAAAGCAGCACTTGCCTGTTGTGTTTGTGACTGTGTTTGTGAACCTGTTGGTGTTCTTGCCAGGTAACCTCTACAGCAGGCACATCCAGATAGATGGGGAGATGTTGGCGATCCAAGTGCAGGACACCCCAGGAGTTCAGGTGAGTTAGGCACAGCCGCGCGGGTCACCAGAGGAGCTCAGTCCGTGTGCGCATCCCTCTGTGTGCAGCATCTTCTTCTGGTCTTCCTGGAAAATACTTTGCTGTCCATGTCAGTGTGGGAGGGAGAGCTGGCAACTTGGCTTTTAACCGGCCAAGGCAGATGTGTTGATGCCTGTAGTGTACTGGTAGCAAAAAACAGCTCGCTGTTTTGGTGAATCATTTGGACGTCGGAGGCCCATTACCTTGGGATGGCTTAAGTGTCTTGGTCCTGTGTATTAGGAACATCAGACGGAAAAGGTATGGTACATATGTAGAAGAAAAAGTCATGACTACTGCCCAACGATATTCATAAATTTGTATGATAGAAAGTTAAGTCAGTTGTACTGGGGCTGTGCTCATTAGGGTGTTACAAGTTGAAGTTCTGAACGTATAGACCTGAGTAATGCTGGATTCTTGCCTTTCTGAACTGGGCAACACTCCAGGTCTAAATGCTTCCAGCTCATATCTTCGCTTCCCCAGACTTACTGTCTAGCCAGTTAATTTCCCATTCTGTGGAACTACAAAGTCTTTCTCTGCATGCAGAACTACTCAGGTCAATTTTCCATTTGAGTGTAGCAAACTCCAGTGTTAAATTCCAGCTTTTTGCAGCTGAATCAACATATGTATTTATTCGCCACGCTCAGATGAAGTGTGTACTTACAATGTGAAATGCAGATATGTGTGCCTGAAACTGTAAAATGCTGTTTAGCTTTACAGACTCTTAAAGACAGGTTCCTTCAGTCTTTTGCTACTTCAGCTCTCTAATTTGAGACCACTCATTTTCTCAGATCCACGAGCACAGTCTGGATTGTAACGAGCAGTTGAACCGATGCATTCGCTGGGCAGATGCCCTGGTGATCGTCTTCTCCATCACAGATTATAAGAGCTATGAACTACTCAGTCACCTTTACCATCACGTTCGACAGCTGCACCCAGGAAACACCGTCCCTGTTGTCATTGTAGCAAACAAGGCTGATCTCCTGCATGTTAAAGAGGTGGAGCCTCAGCATGGACTTCAGCTGGCCAACATGCTGGGCTGTACTTTCTACGAAGTATCTGTCAGTGAAAACTACAACGATGTCTTCAATGCCTTCCACGTCCTCTGCAGAGAAGTCAGCAAGCAGCAAACCACCAGCACCCCGGAGAGAAGGAGAACCTCTCTTATTCCACGGCCAAAATCGCCCAACATGCAGGATCTGAAGAGAAGGTTTAAGCAAGCTCTGTCTGCCAAAGTGAGGACTGTCACTTCTGTGTGACAGCAGAGCCAGGTGGAGGCGTTGGTCTCCCCAGCGCTGCTCCCAAGTTTGAGACCTGGGGTGTTGAACACTGGCATGTCTAGGGTCCAAGGCATTGTGAGAGAAGGATAGGTCAGGTGGCGTTCTGCAAGGAGTTGCTGAAATGAACAGTGGCAGATTGGAAAAGAGTAACGACCAAAAAAAATCCAATAAACCCTCTTCCAACGGTTCTAGGATGTGACTTGTAGAACAAGTATTTTCATTTGGAAACGGAACTCTCCGTCATATGAAATAAGCTTTCAGCTTGCCTTTTCTCCAATGGGACAGATCTGGCTTAATGTTTGTGCAGAGACAACCTTTTAGCTGTAACTCTCAACTTGTACTTGAGCAGGGCAACACCCTGAACTGCAGTTCACTGTTCAGAAGTAACCACTTGAGTCTTACTGTGTTTTCACTTGGATGAAGGACAGCATGATGTATCTGTTTAATTTTATTGCACAGTAGATCTGTTTATTTCCCTTGTATTTCAAAACAAGCGAGCATAAAACTGTTCTGTAAAAATAAGTGTAAAATAAGTGGACATGACTAGGTATCAAGACTGTAAACAATGGTCCTTTCTATTTTTTACTGGTTATGTTATTGCTGACAACTTGACCAGACTTTGTACAGAAAACCATTGTGCACACAGGGTGTAAACATACTGAATTACCAGTAGCTTGTGGGTTTTTTACTGTCCAGAAAAATACTGTCCAGACTAAATGATCCGACACAGAGCTTTTAAGGAATGAGCCTGGAGTTGGAGTGATAGTCCACTATAGCTACCAGTGTCAGACACTTCTCTGTCTGGTGTACGCGAGGCAGAGAAAGAACCCAGCTGTGATTTGGCTCCATGTGAAACACGGCTGGCCTGAGGCAATGAAGCTGGTAGTTTGCTCAGAGCTGAGCCAGTCCCTGTTCATCCTTAAACACATGTGGCTGACTTTTTCCTTACGTTGAGCCAATGGAGTTCACAGGCTAAAGGCCTTACACACATGCACTTTAAAAAGCCAGTTGTGCTTTTGTTTAAACTGTAACTTATTTATTTTGTGTACAGTTGCTCCTCATAGGGAGGGGAATTCTTATTCTTACTGCCTGTTTCAACATTAAATTTTTGAATTGCATATTTTCTTGTGTGTTCTTCCTGTGTGTGAAAAACAATTAGTAGTAGTCAGTGAAGTGTTGAAGTATGGTAATTGTTTTCTCAGGGTAGTTAACGTAAGTTGCAGAAACTGTAAGGCCTTTGCTGCCTACACTGTTGCTTTATTAGCATAATCTGCAGGGGGGAAGCTCTCCTGACTGTTTTACAACTTCCTTTTACGAAATTCTTTTAGAAGAACTGAAAAAAGGCGGAGACCTTTCAAATTAAAATTGGATCCTTCATATCCCCTTGTGAAAAAAAAAAACTTCCCGGTGAGAAAATAATGATGGGAGGTAGGCCAGCATCTGGTAAAGCACTGTTTTAAGGAACTTCCAGTTTCTTTAAAAAAAACAACAACACACAACAACAGCATTGTATAGAGGTTAGTAGGACAATGAAGAATTTAATCAAATTACTACAAGCCTTCAACCTTTTTTTATGTTTAAAGTGGTTTTACTGTGAGCCCTCCTGGAGGAGCATGTTTGTGCTGTGACTGGTGTGGCTGCCACACTGGCTCCCCTATGGCTAGCACGCAGCTGTAATAATTGCTGTAAGAAAACACTGGCAAGGACCTGCTGGTGGTGAGCTTTTTGACATGAGCTACCACCCTCAACTAACCTAAGACTCAAATTGCAAACACAAGAGCTTGCCCAGCCGGTCTGAGCTTATAAACAAATACTGTTTTGCTCATTCCTGTCGGAGATCTGTGTGCCAAGGCTGCCCGTGTGTTTTCTCGGCCCCGTAACTGATGAGTACAGCTCAGTGTCACGTGCAGAGGGCTTAGGCACTCCTTGCTGTGGGCCTGCACCTGCCCAAGCAAAATCTCTTCTGTACTGGTCTCGCTCACGTGTGGCTGGTAGGAGACCACCCTGGCCTTTTCCCCAGCATGTGCTGTCTGTAGCTACCACTTCTGTTTTCTACAAATAAGGAGCTAATTATCACACAGGAGCCACTGAAAGACTCCACTCCAGAGGTCTAGAAGAAGAGCAGGTTTTTTGTGACCATCTGCTTTCAGCTCTCCAGTTACTGAGTACGAGATGGTGGCTGGGTCCCAGCACCCATCGCCATGGCTGTGGCTCCACTGGCTGAGAAGATCCCTCCAAAGGAAAAACCATTTACTGCCTCAGCCAGAGGAGCTGCTTGACCCATAGGACGTGCAAGAGCACCAGAGTCTGCTTAAATGCAGCCCCCCATTACCTGATAGAGCATTTCCTCAGATGGCCAAGTCAGAGACCTGAAAGCATCTCATGAAAGACAAGCGAGGGAGAGAAGACCACAAATGCCAGCCTCCCTTTTCTCAGGAAAGCAGCAGCAGCTCAGAGGTGCGAGTGCCTGAAGTGTGGAAGCTCCTTCAGGACACCTCCAAAGGCAGGTTTTGGTTCTTGGGGCAATCAAACAGTGCAGAAAAAAAAATAATAACTGCATGAATATGCAGTCCTGGCATGCATAGCCTTGTGTCCTAGGAGGGAAAGAGATGAGGAATGAGCTTATGCACTGTAAGAGCATTGCTTTATTGATTACATAATTTACAAAACATCTGTCTTCTAAGATTAAATGGTATAGAGGGAAAGAGAAAAGAAACAGAGACAGGCTGTTTGCTTTTGAGTTGCTCTGTTCAAAATACGTCTTGAGCTTTTAACATTGAAACTGCACAATATTTCTAATTTTTTATAGCACAAAGTTTCATTCTATAGCCATTCTTATAAATCTCTTTCATAGAGGCACCATTGTCCATGCTTTATTAATTGGTCCTTTGTTTCCTTCTAGTCACTCAGAAGTGAATTTAAATCAAAATGCAGCCTTTTCTGAAGATCATTATAAACATTTTAGAGAACTTAAGCTAGCTACTGAACAAAGGTTAAAAAGCTACTTCCTATTTAATCTACTCTTTTGGCATCAGAAAGAATGCGATGTCAGAGTGAACTTCACGTAGGATTTCACATTCTCATTCTTAGTGCAAGCTGTAGCCCTAGCGACCCTCAGATGAACCAAGAGGATGTGGCTTCGTAGCTCCACCATTTTGTGTCGCAATTTGGAAGTCCTTGTGGTATACACAATCACCATCTCTATAGGCTGATGCTTTTTTAATCCTAGTTTGTATCAAATTTTTGTGAAGAAAAATTACATAACTGAATTTGATAGCAGCTCTTCCATGACCATAAATTAAAAATAAAAACTGTTCTCTAATCATGCTGTTCAGAAATCCAGCTCAAGAATCTGTCACTGTGGCCTCCTGAAAATGGAAAAATGGGAACACTTTTTTTTTTTTTTTTTTCCTTTTAAATGAATGTGAGAGGAAGATTCTTCCAGGGTTAACATCAACCCGTCACAGCCCATATGTCCTCCTGTGTTAAACTACAGAGCAGTGTGCCATCAGAACCAGTCTTTTCTCCTGAGACTGTGGGTGGGTAAACTAGAGCAGGAAATGGGAATGTGTGTCACTCAGCCCTCCGTTCTGCTGCTGTCTTGCTCAGTTTCCACCAGTTCAGCTGGGAGAGCATCACCCAACCGGGAGCTGCTCTGCTGGCTAAACTGGGGCTGTGCTCCACGGCCTCTCTCTGGACGAAGTAAGAGCAGGGGCTGTTCATGCTGTGTAAGGCACACATCTTTTGCAAGGCAGCATGACAGGTGGATTTCCTGGCCTTTTCCTCCCTCAGCAGCACTTGCCACCAGAAGCAACCCCCACAAAACTATCAGGATTACTTGCAGGGAAAAGTACTGCTCAGGGAGCACACATTCAGCCCCACCTGGTCCTCAGCTGCTCCTTTTCTAGGGAATTATTACAAGCAATCTTCCTTGCCTAGGCAGGGCAGTGGGGGATGATTCAGCACTACACTGTGTGATCCTTAAGGAGTGGGGAGTTACTCACTGGACAAATGGACTATTTTTAAGAGCCCCCTGGGAGCTGCACAGGTTCCCTTGCAGCCAGATACTGCATCAGGGGCCGTGTTGTTTTTGGGAAGGCTATTGGGAACAGCGACAGACCAGAGATTTGATGCTTCCAGCCAAGGCAGTCACTCATCTTCTCCACAAATCCTCCACATCAGATATCGGTGTCAGGTTGGGGATGGTCTGTGGCGAACAACAGCTCGACAGCATCGAGTGGTGTCAGGAGTGCTGTGGAGAACACAAGTACCTAAAAGAAGGGTGAAAAGAAACAAGGAGTCAGAATTAAGGGGATTGATCGCAGCACTAATGAGATGTGGGCATGAACTGCTGGCTTTATGCAGCACTAGGCCCGCTGTGTGTTCCTGGTGTTTACTGACAGGGCAATGCAGCTTGCCCAATGAAGCCGTCTGCTAATAACTGCAGTTAAATCACTTAGGGAGCATAATGACTGGTGGCATTGTACTCTTAATGAATGTGTGCTTTGAGTCATTTCAACCCGCAGCCTGCCCAGCGATTTGTTGTGACTGCCACTGCGCTGACTGCGAGGCACCAGATGATCAGCCAGCAGTTTCCTCTCTGGTAGCGGGGTTTTGCCAACAGGCACTTTTGGGTGGCAGCTGTTTCCTCTGCTTGAGGTAAGGCAAGCACTACAGAAGTGCTGCTGGCCTAATGGGGGAGCTACAGTCTGTGATCAGAAACGTCCCTGCGGGCAAGGCACACGCTCTTCTGAAGCAATGCTCACCCTCGGACGCTGTTGGGATGCTATTGCTTTAGTTTGGCTGAGTTACTAATCCGAGATGGGTCTGATGAGTGAAACTGTCACTCACTACAACACACGTTGGTAGGTGCATGCCCTATCTATTTCTCCTGAGTGAAAACCAATATGCAGGTGCCCAGCATGAAGGCCTCTCTGCAGGGCAGAGCTGTCAAGCACGGAGGGCGCATGTATGCTCTTGGAATTAACGCAGAGTCAAAGGACACAGCTCTTAGCCCCAGATTCAGTGGCATTTGCAGGATCAGGACTAATGGCTAGTGGGCAGAGAGATGGGAGGAGGTTTATCTTACTAGCCCACTTGAAAGTGAATTTGCTTCTTCAGTGCAAATCCAAGGAGAGGAAGCACAGGCATCACCAGCCTTGACTGTGTGTATGCCTGTCTCCTGCAGTAGTTATCAAATCATTTGTGCTCTTCTTCATACGGCCCAAATGTGTAGTCTATACAGCGTAACACAGCAGGGGATTTGAAAGAAAGAATTGGAACACAAGTGCAATTTAGAATTTGGTAGTACAACGTTTCAACTTCTTGTTTTTCTTTCTTTCATCTTTTCACTTCAAATGATGAAAGGAATCTGGAGTTAGATTACTACAGATCCCATCTGCACTGATGATAGACTCCCCCTCACTTCTCCCCTTCCCTTATCCTCCCACACAACCTGCAGCAAACTGACACTGATTATCTCTTCTTACAATGGCTGAAAAGCTGTCTCTGTAATTCGTGGGTGCCAAAGGCTGATGCCGTCTTGCTTGTTTTGGGCACACATCAGAGTGTAGCATGGTGTGTGCTCATCTTGTTATAATGTTATAAATTCTGAAAAACATGAGGGGACACATTACCTAAGTTTTTGTGTGTCTACAAGCCAAACATCAACAATAGCCATGGCCAGATACAAACAATTTCCTCTGAGGTTCCAATTGCCCAGATACAAAATTTTTGTCTCTTCTCCAGACAGGTCTCTTTGGGACAGTGTGTTCCCTTTGCAGACCTTCTTGTTCAATACAGTGTGCCTGTCCTTGATGCTTTATGTGAAGGGATACCCTGATGCCAACAGCCAAGGTGCAGGAGCCAGGAAATCATGGCCTGACCCCCTGCCCTGCGATGGGCAGCTCCCATAAGCAGAGGGGAGGCTGCAGCTAACATCTGGTGGTGAATCTCCATGGATTTATTTGTCTGCATGCTTCTGCCACAAGCATACATGCTCGTGCATGTTGGGAGGAAGGAGGGTAAAACATCATGCTCTTTCCCCTTTTTCACTCTCTTGATTGAAGGGGGGAAAAAGGTAATCTTTTCCTTTTAGAGTAGGATACTTCTCAGTACGTTAGGGAGGCTATTCAGCACCATCCGCAAACAAATGATGCAGAGAGAGTGCTATTTTCTTTTGTGCTTCTTCATGAGAAATAAATTTGTCATTCATATTCAGATGCAGAACAGTTCTCTGGATGGAAACGTGTCTCCTACTCCACATTTAAATGTCATTTGCCTCAACTCCGAAGAACTGCTGAAGTAACCAGTGCATCCTGCCAGTTTTTCTGTTACTTTGCTCAGTTCTTTATTTTTGCACCCACACGTCTCTCCATTTCTCCCAGAGCCAATAATTAGTATAAATGTCAGTGCTTTGTCTGAATGGAACAGACTTGTGAGGCCAATGCTCCCCCCCTTGCCCTGATGTCTGAGGCTGATTGCCTGAACGCCACAAAAAAGCTCTGTTGAATGCTGGCTCGAGTTAGACAAATGCCTGGCTTTTTGAAAAGAGAATAATCCCAAACAGGTGGCAGACATTCACAGCTGTAGTGCAGAAATCCAGGTAAATCCAACAAACTCATAAACTTTTCTATACGAGAGACTTCCACAACTGTTTCTTTTCTTCTTTTTCTTCCTCCTCCTGGCTGTCCCCTGAAGTCCTTTCACCTCTAGCACAGCTCATTTGGAGAAGGCAATGCAGTAAAAGCCTGAAATTCTTTAGGAATCTGCCTCATAGAGTGACCTGTCACCAGGGTTAAGCCAAAGCAAAGCAACACCAGATCCCATGTCACCATTGTCAAGCCTCAATTCCATCCAGCAAGCTCCTCAAAAGTCTTGCTGCATAGTTCTCCACCAGCTTGTTAGCCCTGCACTGATCTTTCAGGGTATATTAATGCATTTAGGGTGTGGATTAACTTGTCCATCAGTGTGTCACAATTCAATCCCCGTTCAAGGGGGAAAAGAATTTTATTCACTCTTTTGAGGAGATTAGCAATAGGCTAAATGGGAAGAAATGTGTTATCAGATGAAAAAACATCATGAGAAATGGTATTCAGTCTTACAAAATACTGGTTGAGACTGCCTTGCAAAGACAACTGAAACATGGAAAGCACATGTCAAACCCAGGGGCTGTGCAGCCTTTGGTTCGCTCTGTTTTGCTAATCTCTCACTAATCAAAGTTTCATTCCATAGGAATTGCATACAAGATGTTTACAAGCCATCTTGGAAACTAGACTGGTGTTTATGATGCAGCTGGATATGCAGCACTCCTTGCATCTCTCTGCAGTTTTTGGATTACTCCGTGTATCTGCACTGCTCAGCAGATACTGACTGCTCTTTTACACACTCCTCCCCAATTAACAGTGATTTTTAAATCTTAGGCACTGCTGGAGCCCATCCATCCTCCTCCCCTCCCCTCCCCTCCCCTCCCTACTCCATTGATATGACAGAATGGGAAAGGCAAAGACCAGACATATATAGATGCTACTGAAGCTTCACCACAGGAGCCATCCTCCCTCCAGGTGTCCAGCAGCACATCCAAGAGCAGCAGACACGTGGGGCTTTCTCCACATCACCTGCTTCAAGCCACCCAAAGCATCTAGCGCAGGTGCTACTCAAGGCAGCCAAAGTCTTGTGAAGGTTCAAAGTCACAGTTTGCTGGACAATTCTGCCCTAACTCCTGTGCTAACGCATTTTATTTTTCTCATTCTGATAGCCAAACTCAGCTATGACTTCAGTCCTGTCAAATCACATTTTGATGTGTAGGCCCTTAGATCCAGCACCTTTTCACTTTCAGCCTCCATTCACAACCGATTTCTGACTGTCTGAGACGGGTTATAAAGACAGCCCTAGCTGCTCCTTGGTGTAGCTGAGTGGTGGTATGTCCAACACTCAGAGGTACCCGACTCCGACCACTACTGCTCTATCCAGGCTAATTTATCTTGCTCCTCTGCAATGCTAATTAACTTGTCTGGAGGACCACCACTAACAAGCCGTTAGATGGTAAGCAGGCCCTTGGCAAGCTCCTTCTGAGCATCCCTGCACTGTGCCCCTAGACACGCTGCCAGAGAGCCTGTAGCCTTTTATACAGCAAATGTTTCTGTTTATGAAAAATTACAATATATGAATCTTTGGAGACATGAAAAAGCTCCTTCAGAAGATTGCCAGTGTGTTTGGAAGTCTTCAGCCTGAGTTTAAACTTCCAGTGGTGACTTCAACATGCACAAAAACAGATCCCTGGACCTTGAACACTTGTTATTTACAGATGCTTCACTGCAAAATCCTACGTCATTCCCCTCCCTGTGGCTGTGGCTTGGTCTAGGTATGGTACCAGTGTCATTACCAGTATTATCTCACGAATTTCCTTAATCTTTGTTCAGATAGGAACACTTTGAGCTGTTTCTACCTGGGTACCAGGTTTGCGTGTGGCTACCAGATCCTTCACCATTTTGACCTCAGAGACCGTCACTCCACCAACCATAAAGATGATCAGGACAGGATGATCCCCAGGGTGAGGGCGATTCACCTGTAAAATGAAAGAAAGCATTATTCGTAGTTGCTCGGTCCTCCTCAGCAGTGATCAGGCTCTTAGAACAGCCGGATGAAGACTAATGAGGAAGTTCAGAAAGAAATATTCATGGAATGCTGGTTTCCATAGCAGCTGAATGGGAAACCAATGGGAATGATGACCAGTTAAAAAATAATGAACCATTTCCACGGATATGAGTCTTCCACTGAAATCTAGAGGAGTTTCTCATGAGGCCTGAGGGCTTCTCCCTCCACCCCTTCTTCATTTCTTTCCTTCCTTTCCCAGTGTGGGAGGAGAGTATTTGCATAGGTGCACAGTTTGCATACAGATACAAGGCTTTAAGGAACTGGGGATAAATTACTACCTGGTAGAAGCAAGGAGTCCAGCCTGTTTGCACCGGAATCTCTGCCTTATGTCAGTAATGGAAAGAATCATGAATAATGTGTTTTCACCAGTCCAGTGAATAATCCTTTACAATTCATCCAAGGAAAATAAGTCATGTTCATTATAGCATAAAATCAGTTTCTAGCTTGCTTCACTTCAAAGTTTTCATTACTTCTATGACTGGGTTGTAACTCATTTAGAGAAACTTTAGCTTAAAGTTATAAAAAAATACTTGTTTCATTTCTTCGTAATTATCATTAAAATGGCACAAACATTAATTTCAGCCGTTAAGACTTCATAAAGCCAAATTTTAATTTTAAATGGGAATGTGTTGCTTTACATCAGTTGCCTCTTAACCACTTCTAAAAGTTTGACTGCTTTGCTGTTCCCTAGCACTCTTTCTTTCCTGAATAAACACACGACCCTGACAGAGCCTTGCTCCGCTCCTTGCCGAGCCTCTGGATGGGATGTGAACAGAGCCCCGGCAACTGCTCTTGTTACAACACCTCGTGCCTTTGAGTATGAAACACTCAAAATGTTTGGCTCTGAAAAGTGACAGTGAGAACAGTTTAATTTGCTCTTTTTTAGACTCTCCGCCCCCTCCCCTTCCAAACGCGTAGGTTTTCAGCAGCGTTCATTGCCGGAATGGAAGTGGCAATCAGCCCCGCTGGGGCAGAGTGCAGCTCCTTTGCTTTCACCACCGTGGCAGCTACATTTGATCCCTGTGGCTCCAGCTCCTCGGGGAATAGCTCTTCTGAGCCTTACTGTGGCTGCCCCGTAGTCTCTGGGCAGTTTTCTGTCCTGCAGCTCTGTCATGCTTCCTGACTGGAAACCTCCAGAGGAGACTTTTTCCTTTGAAGCAAGCAGGGGGGGGGGTCATACACTCTTTCTCTCCGGGCTAGCTGGCCTTTGATGACACTGTGCTCCCTGCTAAATGCTGCTCCCTGGGCAGGGAGCTCTTGAACTCCTTGGGATTTTGAAACCAGCCCAAAAAAACTGAAGATAGATGTATCGGTGAGCTGACTGTCTATGTACTGGGTGTTCATTCTCTTAATTGCACCCACTTGCCAGCCATCTTCATTCAACCGATGTCACAGATGGCACATACACAGAAATTCTGCAAGGTGTCCTGCAATTCTTGTGCTATATTCAGCAGTTGTCCATTTACACCAACAGACCAATTAAATCAATACACCAGACCTTACGAGGACTCTTTAATTACTTTCCCATGAGATTACTACTATCTGCATATAACATACTGTCAATCTCAAGCGAAAAGAAGTCCACTCTTATTACAGATACCACGAGGAGTTTAAATAAGACCCAAATATCTACTTACGAGACAGGTCAGGTAGAACTGTTACTTGCTAAAATATTAGAGTACTTCATGCTCTAATTGCTGTAAGCAGTGACACACGGCTAAAGAAATAACTGCTCACAAAGACGGTGAAGATAGAAGTTGACAAAACAAAATGCTCTGCTATGGCACTTCAAGGTGAGACACGAATTACTAGCTTTATTCTAGCTCTATTCCTTTTCATGGTTCTTTGTTCTTCTGAACATTGTCGCCAGAGCAACCTCCTCCCCTCCATTTCATGAAGATCCTGAAAAATCCAAGACTTACGTGAAGAGCTTGAACTTCAGGAGCTTGCTATAAAACAAACCTCTCTTTCTTATTAACTTCCCTGGTGACAACAAACCTGTCATAACAAACATGTATAATGCTGGACACACTGAAAGGACACCCAGCATAAGTACATTAACGAGAAAACACAAGCTTTCATGGCAATGCTAAGAGAAAATGTCTTGACAAATCATTTCCTTCAGTCAAAATAAACCGAGATCCAAACACATGGTGCCTATATAAAACTTATTATTTTTCAGAAGACCGAAGTTCAAACCACAAATTCCAGAAATGCATATTAAAAATACTATTAGGCATGCAAACTCCAAATTAAATTAAAATTGCAATGAAAAGGGTTTTGGAATCTGTAATTTTGTTATGCTATGCACAAGTGTTTTGAAGAAGGACAATACTTTGGGTACAAAATACTTGGCTGTGTTAAGAATGTAAGTTTCTGCCAAGATTTTTTTGTTTGATAACACAACCACCCAAGGCTCTCTTTGGAAGGAACTGGCTCTGCAGCTAAACACAACTCACTTCTGTGATACAGAAGAAGAGCTGAAATGGACTGCAACAAAAACAACACACACCTTCTGCAGTCCTTCTAAAGCTAGTTTGTTCCCGGGCATTTCTGAGGCCTCTGAATGTCATTTACTGTAAAATCTGAATTTTTCAAAAATCCCCAAGTGAAATTCACTTCCAGTTCAAAATGCCATGCATTAAAAAAATTGGTACCATTATCTCAGGCAATGAGAATGACTAAGTAAGAAAAGAACAGAACCCTGAAAGCCTCTACCTGTGATGAGGACGTATAAAGAGATACACTCAAAACTTGGTCAACTGCTGATGCCGCGCTGCTGGCTTTGCTCTCCCACACTCTGTAATCCCCATGGGAGAAGGTTTGTAAAACCTATTACACACCATTGAGCAGGCAGGTCAGGAGGAAAGGTCTGCTGGTGTAAGGGCTGCTTGCATTACTGGCACAGCAGAGAAGAGGCCAGTGCGTTGCCTGTCAGAACAACCCCATTACATCGAAGCAAAGGAGCCCAAAGGAAGAATGCTTACCAAGGCATCTTTATTTGAGTTGGCATTTATATTCAGGCATTGAAGAAGAAATATAAATGTAAGGAAGCTAATTAAATAATTACAGTGTTGATGGTGCAGTAAGTGGAATAGTTCCTCTTGTGTCAGAAATACAGGCTGGTCAGAAACTCATTCGTGTAGTAATCAAGCACTTGTCAACAAGCCAAACTAACTAAATGAACTAGCACAGACATATTTGTGAGGTAAGTGATGATGTCCGTGAAATATTCATCCAACATGAGGTTCATTTGGTCATCTGTTATGTATTCCTTACAACAGGGTATTTTTCTTACTAGCAGAGATTCAGGTACCAGAGGTACTATGTATTGCTGAAAGACTCTAAAAGTAAAGAGAAATCTCTAAACTGGCACAATAAAAACAAGTTATAAGCACAGGAAGACCAGCAGGAAACACTCATATGAATCATAAAGACTGAGGAACTTGTCATCTGGCAAATAAGACTGGGAAGAGAGAGAGGGGAAAAGATGGAGGATGCCTGAACTTTGAGCTCAAGTCTGTTGCCGCGGATGCCTGCCTGGGTCATGCGACCATTGGTACAAAGCCCTTGTTCTGGCAGATACGGAGAGATGCACATCACAACGGCACCCAGTACTTGTACTGTGTTACCGGAAACAGAGGGGAAGAGAGCTGGAGTTGTCAGCTTATCTGCATCTCAATCTGTACAGAAAAATCAACCTTTTCCTGCAGAAAAATCATCTTAAGATTGTATCTGCCCCCCCCCCCCCCAACCACTTGCTAAATTTTCAGGAATACATGTTGCATTTTTTTCATGTACTCAGCTCTGGCTTGTGGGAAGCTCTCTGCAAACCTCCACAAGGCTTCCTCCTCCTCCTCTTCCTCTTCTGACATCATGCAGTTAGCAGAAATAGAGACGCTGGCGGTCATGCTGATTGATCGTCTCCCACTGTTTCCCTGTACTCCCCCACGTGTTCGGATTTTTGTTAATCCACGCCTTCTGCAAGCCCTGCTCTTTTCATCTATGTTAGTGCAGCAACCAATGGTCCAGCAGGGAACTCTGTGATTAGGACCTAAACCTAGCCAACTAGTCAAAGCTGTCAATATCTCCATATAAATATTTAGATATATTTAGACTTTACAGAGTCTTCTTTCTTTTTCTTTCTTTCTTTCTTTCTTTCTTTCTTTCTTTCTTTCTTTCTTTCTTTCCTTCCTTCCTTCCTTCCTTCCTTCCTTCCTTCCTTCCTTCCTTCCTTCCTTCCTTCCTTCCTTCCTTTCTCTCTTTTCTTTTTCTTTCTTTCTTTCTTTCTTTCTTTCTTTCTTTCTTTCTTTCTTTCTTTCTTTCTTTCTTTCTTTCTCTCTCTCTCTCTCTTTCTCTCTTTCTCTCTTTCTCTCTCTCTCTTTCTTCCTTTCTTTCTTCCTTTCTTCCTTTCTTCCTTTGTTTTGGTAAAAAGGGACAGGCTATGTTCTTGCTTAAAAAAATACAATTGTGAGAGTTACTGGTAAATAAACCCAATCATTTAAAAAATCACTGGTGTGTGCACCAGCTTGTTTAGTCTATTTGATGGTGGAACATCTGTTTCTTCTCCTATTTTTGGAGCAGCAGCATGATTTTTTTTCAATACTGATACATGAATAGAAACAACACTGGGTCAATATTTCTATAGCTATCCTCTTTTGTCTCAGGGCTTTATAATAAATTCTGAAGAGCAGAGAATTTCCATTTAGTAACCCTGCTAAGTACACTTTGAAAATCCTTTTCAGCAGTAGCCACAGGTTTCTGAAAACAGGCACTGTATTTAGACCTATCTGATCTTGTCTTCAAGAGTAGCTTGCCCTGTAATAACAGAAAAATTACATTACCTTGATAATGGGTTCTAGAATAGTACCATCACAAAAATAAAAATTACTTTTGTCACCTGTCTTTAGATGCATGAAAGGCCAAGCAGGCATTTACACAATAGGAAAATGTTTTTTCTTGTTTTTCTTTTCAATTACAGAATCACAGTACAACTGAGGTTGGAAACACTCTCTGTAGCTCATCTAGTCCACCTCCTTGTTCAAAGTAGGGCAAACTTCAACATTATATCATGTTGCTCAGGGCTTTTTGTACAGCCAACCAAGCTCTGAGAATCAGGAAGATGGAGAATCCACAGCCTCTCTGGACTTTCTGACTTACCAGCCTTCCTTTCTCCCCACTGCAAGCTGAACCTTGTCAAGTTACAGAACAAGTATGGAATATGGAGCTGCTCGGACAGTCTTCTTCCCTGAGACCTGACTGTTAATTCTTACTATTGTTCATAAAATTCCTTGATGAGATGCCTTGTGGAATGCCTTTTGGTAATCCACAGAGGTTATACAAACTGTCACTGGCTTACCAGTTTGCTTGCAGATGTCTCTGAGGAGCTCCAAAAGCTATGTGAGGTTGGACATCCCGTTGTTGAAGCCCCATTGACTCCTCCCAGACATACCATCCTTGTTTAGGTGTCTAGTATCACCCTTATTTACGTGTCCAGTCTGCTCCACTCTTCAGGTGGTGACACCCATTTATTCTGTACCTGCATGTGGTGCCTCAAGCTATTCCCAGCCCCTTTGTAAGGACTTGGAACAAAAACAAACATGTAAAATCAGCTACGGCCATGTAGTGCTTGGGAAAATCGTACAGATGAGCTTGGGAAGCCTTATTTACCTTCATAAACATGCTGAATCCAGTTTTAAGGAGATCAGTGAGGCCTGATGACATATGCTCAATATCAACAGGATCAGGTCGATCAGGATTACAGATCTCTTCCACCACCTGTTTCAGCAGTGGTTTGTAAGAAGCCTGCACAAAAGAGAACAACACACTGTGAGTAAAGCTGTTTAGACTTGCTGCTACTGCTCTTCTAAACCTTTTATTTCCATTAAAGGAATCAGAAATACTTATTCTAGAAAGGAAATCACTGACAGACATATGAAAAATACAGAAGCAGCAATGGTCTTTGTGACATTGACAACAAATGGTGTGCAGCAACATAGTACCGAACTGACAAGACAGAAAGACAGCCCCACATTTTCTCTGCCTTATGTGTATCAGATGAGTATGGGGAGGCAAGGAGTAAAGGTGGGCTTCTGGTTTCTCTGAGTGTTTTTTGGGGTAATACAAGAGGAGACATCAACAGGGATGACACCATTGCCTATCACACACCCAGAAGGTCTCATTTTCTTGCAATGACTTTACAAACACATTAATAGGGATGTTCAGGAAGGGTTGCTCACTGACAACTCTTGCCTCCCCACAGGTGTCATGTCATCATGGAACAGGGCTGTGAAGAGGCCAACCCACCTGTTTGTCCCTCATGGAAGTGCAGAACTAAGGAGTACTACTAGTCCTTCAGCCTCTACAGCCAGCTCACTACATAATACCTGCACCTGTCAAAAGTCTCAAGAAAAATAGGCCAAACAACCCCACCAACATCAGAGATGCTAATGACCAGGAAGAGTGGTGTATGTAAGGGTACAAATGATCTGCATCCTGGAAGACACTTAAGGGCTTTTTAGCCCTTAAAAAAGGAAAACATAGCAAAGGGCCTGACAGCCTTTTGGGGGGAGTCTGTATTCTGACAACAGACCAATGAAGTAAGAAAAGTATATTTAAGGAGGAGAGAAGAGGGTGATCACATCAAAACTAGGAGAGTTGAGAGGTGTAGGGAGAGAATTTATTAAGTCATTTGCGTCAAGCAAAATGGCATTCAATATTGATGGGTGGTGACACCCCAAATATCTGCATACAACTCCACAGACATATCCTTCACCATCTGGAGAAACTGGAGGTCATTTACCCATCCTATGTGGAGATGCACATTGAAAGGAGTGGGGCTGTCAGAGCCACCCAAATATTTAACCAACAAGTGAGATAGGACTCCCAGACTGAGCACTGACCATGCAATGTTTCTGAGGGTCCACAAACCCATGCTTAATATGGACTAGTATGTCTAGAAATTTCAGCATTCCTTTACCAAGGTCTGCACCATTCTGACACCTTGAAAAGCTTTCTAAGATAAGAATTTTAGGGACTTGGAAAAAATACTCTTTAATGAAAATTCAACCTTACTCAGTTTGCAGATGGAGTTTTGTTTTGCTGCTTTTATAACCTTGCCAAAGCTGCAACGGAACCACAATGGTTTCAGGAAGCAAAACAGTCCCAGAAAATTAGCAGCTTTCAAATTAGTATGTTTGTTTTCCTTTGGGACTAGTCCAGGTATGCATCATTCCTGGATTTCTTAAGGGAATCAAGTGTAACGTCATTCATTTTGTAGAGAGGATATCTACAAGAGACATCATGCAAGATAAACATAAAAATGGATGGAAAATAAAAAAGTAATCCACTTGGTTATGCAACTTGAAACTAAATTTTCTGAAGTAATTTAAGAGATGCTTCTCATCCAACAGTCTACAGTGAGAAACAAAACTTGTACTTTTTGAATACGATCCTGTCAACAAAGATTTATACAACTCATCTATTTCTTCCTCCAACACATGTACATATTTTTAATTGAGCCAACAAAGCAAATTACAGCAGACATTAGCAGCAGTAGAACATGCCAAGTTTTGTGTCAAATCTAGTCATGCAATAAACAACTGTTTGAAAATATACATGCAGGCATGAAGTCCTATATATAAAGATCTGTTTAGTATCTTCATAGATGAGGAACAGAAAGACATTACAAATAAAATACTTGGAACAAAGATCAAACCATAGTTAAACAGAGAGCCTTACTGTATAAAATTAAAGGATAAATATTATCTGACTTCAGTCATAACTATGTACTGAAAAGGCAAGATGTTAAAAATGTGCTATGATTTTGCATGTCTGAAGTTTCAGCATCACAACTTAGTCCCCTTCAAAATGATCTGATTTGGTTACACAGATACTAAAGGCATCATAGACACTTACCTTTTTTAAAATTTCATAGTTTGAAGATTTTTCAAGATCTTTTATGATTTGACATTTTTCTATCAAAATTTTAGCTTAGACATGATTACAAGATCATGATTACACCTTACAAGATTACACCTTAGACATGATTATAAGAAGAAGAGGAAGAGAAGGACAAATATGATGAGAGGGAGGGATGGAAGGAAGGAAGGAAGGAAGGAAGGAAGGAAGGAAGGAAGGAAGGA
>CM021734.1:68562795-68644402 GCA_011075105.1 Heteronetta atricapilla | reverse complement strand
GGAAGGAAGGAAGGAAGGAAGGAAGGAAGGAAGGAAGGAAGGAAGGAAGGAAGGAAGGAAGGAGGCAAAATAAATACTCTCCTCTTGTACAGTCACTACACTAAATAGTTTGATAATGATAGAAACATCCATTCATCATTTTATGTTCAAGTATAAACTTCAATACTACAAAAGGTCTAAGAGGCTATCCAGCTCCATGTATGCACAGAAACCTTTTTTGAGATTTAAGAAATGGAGGCTTCCCAGCTCCTAACAGCTGTAGGCTAAAGCCATTCCCATAGTACTGTGCAGGGGAGGGACTGTGTATGGTCACGGCAAAGGCAACACTTTCAGATGAGCCAAATTGCTGTGTGCAACCCCTCTTTTAACTTCTGCCAGTCAAAAATAATAAAAAAAGACCAATTGTAAATAAATGTATGGCAGAAAAAAATGTACTGCCTGCTTATTTCTGCTCCTCTAAAACTCCTGAACTGCCCTCAGCAGAGGTTTGGTCCAATTTAAGATGATTAAACCCTCTATGTAGCCAGACTGGGGACTGCAAGCTGTTAATGCATCTCTTGCTGTGTTCCAGCACTCAGCCCTAAGCAAACAAGCTGGGTTACATCCAAAGAA
Source organism: Heteronetta atricapilla (assembly GCA_011075105.1). Taxonomy (NCBI): domain Eukaryota; kingdom Metazoa; phylum Chordata; class Aves; order Anseriformes; family Anatidae; genus Heteronetta; species Heteronetta atricapilla. The sequence goes on along the minus strand of CM021734.1, from coordinate 68,643,790 downwards.
CATACTGATGATAATTACACTTCAGGAAACTTAGAGGGCATTTTCTTATCATCTGACTGCCTCCACACTGACCTGTATTAAATGCTTAACCATTCCCCATTTCAGACACCAGACCGGTCATAAGTGCTGGGAGACCTCAGTAACAGGTTTCCTCCACCTTAGCTTTCCAGTGACATTTTGCAATACTCCTGATTCCTCTTCTTATAAAGCAATGCTTAATTTGGACCACGTCGCTTTGCTGGTCTGCAGCATACTTATGAGTTTGGAAAGATTTTTTTCTGGCTTAAGACTGGAATCAAGTTTTACAGTTTCTCTCTAAGTCACCGTATGTGCTTTCCACTGTAAAACCCTCTATTTTGAACTGAAAAAGTTAAGCACCTCAGGGGGCATGGGGAGAGATAAAACCACTGTAACTTACTCGTGATGACCTACAGCAATATAGTAGTTCATGTGCTCACTTTTTATAAACAAAAGCTGCGTTTTTCACCTATTCACAAATGGGACTGGGATTCACAAGTTACAGATATGGGAGAGAAAATACACAAATTATAGCTGCTGTCTGGATGCAGGAGTCCTGCTTGGATCAGTTATGATAGGTCTTAGTCCTGCACCATCGTGGCCTTGTCTCACCTTTCACACATTTATTCATCAGACAATTCTTTGTTGACATGCACATGGATGTGCCTGAATTTGAATGAAGGGCTTGAGGAAGCTCTTGGTGATGAAGTCAAGCACAAAATCTCTACTTAAATATGCTCCACATGGGCAGAACCCATATGGGATTAGAACATCAGCCACGTTAATGATGCTTGTGAAGCTGTAATTTTGACAGCATGCTGGAGAAAAGACATACACACAGAAAAGAAGATCCACTTGCCTGGTGGGTGTTGCTGCCTGGGTTATGTATGGAATTAAACTGTTTCATGTGCATTCGAGCTCTCGCAATATCCCTGAGGGACTTAAAGATGTTGTCCACCGCATCCGTGGCCTTCTGGGATGTCAGGTTCTGTGCCGAGTCACAGCCTAAAGTCATAAAGAAACAGGGAGCTGAGTGAGTGAGAAATTTTCAAGCATTTTGATAATAAGCAGTAGGAAAAGGCTATCTGGGAGGAAATTGTAAATTAATTTAACCTCGTTACATTCTAGAATCTCTGTGGCTTATTATACAGCATGTCCACAGCATGTCATGCACAATTTTTGGGAAGTGCTAATAGTCAGCTATTCTGGATGACTGCCTTTCATATTTTAGCATTCTGTATGGCAAATATATTTTATAAACACCTGTATATACACATATACACTTACACTTAGGTCTGAAAGATGGTTACCAGATGCTGAGCTTTCCTTTGTCCGAATATTATTTGTTGCCAGACTCCGGGTCAGATCCCCTGCTGGTGCAGCACAACAACAAGTGACTGCATGTCTGCAGGGCTACGCCACACCAGGACACTGCGGATGTATGCCACTGTATCCCCAAAAGCAACAAAGTGAACACAAACAGAGTCTCCGTGACTGCTGTGCTGTAATTGTAAGGCAGACTTTTGTGGTTTTCTGGACAGGACTCTTGAAGTTTTTTTTTTTAATATTTTATGAGTGCAAAATAACCTACAGAAACATTTTTTGTTGTTATGTATGTGCAAGGCTTGCATGCTCTGATACTCTGACTAAAAACCTAGTTTTTCATTTTGCAGAGGAGCCTGCGTGTTGCCTGTGAAAGCACTGAAAACAAAACCCCACTCGGCAGCTCATTACTTCATAAGCTCTGTAAACTCTGTAAATTTACTCTGTAAATGCTGTCACATTAGCAATGCTCTTGAAATCAGAGAAGTTGCTCCTGCGAGCAATCTCGTGCCTGTTAATCTGTAGGCGAGTGGTGTCCAAACAGCTGAAAAAAGTGAAACTGAGCACCTCCTAGGCTGACAAGGCCTAAAAATAAAGTCTGAGGTCATGAAACACGGTTTATATTTATAACCAGCAAAGGCCAAAAATATTCAGAGAAGGTCTTGTATTGTCGATGTGCTTTTCACCTCCCCATGGGAAAACACAGGAGTCAGAGGACGGGAAAGTTCCCGGTGGCTCCTGATTCAGAGGCAGGGCTGGCTTAATAGTTCATGTTAATGAAGCATTTTGCAAATGAAGAAATAAAATGAAGAGCTGTATCTCACTGTTGCATAACCAGATTTTTCTCCTCTCCGTGAGACAAACTTTCTCTGTCTTAGCCACATTAGAGATAAGCAGCTTCCAGTTAACTTCAGTTACATTTTCTTTGTTCTCTTTTCAAGCCTTTTCCAGCAGAAGCCAGTGCTTTTGGCCAACCCCCCTCTGGCATGTTTGCTTTTGCAAGTGAATGCAAGTCCCCTGCGTGGAGCAAGTTCAGGCAAGGTAAAAATCACATCAAGCTTGCTTTGCTTTGGACACTCTTCTTCTTTCTTAATAATAGTTTATCTTCTTGGACCATTTGAAAGCCTTTTGTTTTGCTCCACAGTTATTTTTCTCATTACGAGAAATACTTGTTTCCCTCTCCCATTGGCATCACCTCTCTCTCTCCGTTTCTCTTTATTTTAACAAGAGCATTTCTACCGAGAACTTTCCAACCAGCTTGTCATTCCCCATTCCTGGAACCAAAGGGCAGTTTCCAGCGGACACGGTCTTGCTTTTGTGTCTGGAAGCCCCCAAGATGCTCCTACCCTTGTCTGGCCCAGTGCGTCCCGTTTTGTTACAGGGCCAACCTGCTCTTGAGCAATTTGTCAGCAAAGAGCAGCCTGCTCGAACCTCACTGCCAGGGAAATGCTGTTTGGAGCTCAGGCTCTGCTGTACAGTTTGTGCAGACACACTCGGAGGTCCAGCAGGCTGGAGAGACACCACAGCCTTCCCCTCTCCTAGCAGGAAAGGGGGTCTCCCTCGCCCCTCTGCATAACTTTCCATGAGCCCTGCTGGAACTCAATTACCTTTGATCCCCTCTCTCCTTCTACTAAATATGCCTGAAATTAGAAGATGGATTTACAAGTCAGTCACCATGATTTTCCTCTGTACAAGCCTGATTTTCAAAGGACATTAAGTAAAAATATTTTTTTGACTTTAACATTCACTTATTTTCAAATACAGACATTTGAAAGGCCTCATTTTATGGGCACCTGCAATTTCTTGCCCTGGTTTCTCCCCATCCTGGAGAACACCTGCAGCTGCTTTGGACAAACGCCTGCAAATCCCCTCCTGTGGACACCTCCCCTGTGTGTGCATATGGGGACTGGAGCACAACCCCTCGCCTCTGCCTGCTTCACGCTACGGAGAATAGGCTCCTATTCCAACAGCGAGGAGGTGGAATACATCAGCTGCTGCACAGCTCATGTGCTAATTAAACCAACTCTTCCTGTTACTGCTTTTATCACAGAACGTTAAGTGGTGTTGGGAGAGCATGAATGAATTTCTTTGAATCCCAAGCCCTGATGCATATGGGAAAAGGCATTTAAATGAAATGCTTGGACATGGCTTTCCTGCCAGGGTTAAAGTAGCCCAGTTGCAGGAAAAAAGCTAAACACCTTTAGCCACTGTGGGATTAAAGATTTTAAAGCATCTCAATGATAACCCATGAGAAAACAAGCTGATGCTGTGATACATGGGGCCTGATCTCACCAATATTGCCTCTGCTCTGCTGCCATCCACTTGTGCTGAAGTTGAGGATGGTCACACCACCCTAAGCAGCCTGCAGGATGAGACCACCAGCACTGATTTTTGACTTCCTTTTTAACTTTTGCATCCCCTCTTAAACATCAGCACAGCTGTTAGAACCAGAACCAATCTGTTCTCACAAGAAGCTTGGAAAAAGGAGAAAGGAGTTGCTCTTTTCTACAGTCTGTGGGTGACACCAGAAACTGAATCGAACTCTTTCTTCTACAGATTGCTGAAACTGGAAGGAAAAGAGTTTAGGAAGAGGACACAGACACTGTGACCCCATGGGATCCAAAATCCAAAATTTAGGCAAGCTCAAAGTTTATTGCTTTACCCTGTTTTATACTGTAAGGCTGTCACTGGTATTAGCTTAGTCTTTCTCTCAATACAGCCCATTTACAAAAATAAACTGCTATAAACCCTGCGAACCAGGGACGAGAGCTGGCAGCGTAGCTAAGCCATTTTAGCAGCACATACTGAAGCATGCCCTAAAACAGAAAATTGATTCTTTGAAGAAGATAAAATCCAGCATCAGGATTGCATTATGCCAGCTATTTTCTAGATATGTAGAATTAATTTGCTGTCAGTGAAAGAAAGAGAAAGAACAGAGATACATGGTTCCTTGAAGGTCAGAATTCAAAATATATCACTGATATTAAACTAATGAAAATCTTCCATTTTTAGACTTTAGATGCTAGTATAATAATGGGGCCCTTCTCTTTCTAGTGTATAAATCTGAAGCCATATATACATATAGTCACAGACATATGTTTAATAATAGTTTTGATATATGCACACATTAAGATCATTATGAAAAAGTTGGTGCAAATGCAAATAGTTAAACAAACCATGGTTGGTTTTTTTTGCAATGGGAAAAAAGTATAAAAACACAAACTAGGATGACATTTGTGTGGTTCTGCTCTCACCCTTCTTCCTCATGGCTTCTGCAATGAATTTGAATCTTTATTCTTAATTCTGGGTCTCAGTGGGAAGCTCGTAACTGAGCATCACACTGGAGGACAAGGACAGATGCTCCAGAACGCGAGGGTGCTGCTATTTCCCAGTAGCAATGTCGGCAGAACATGAAAAATCAGGATTTTAGTTTGCTTAATTAAGGAAGAGAGGTGTTTTCAACTTCCCTCGAGATGAGAGCATCCAGAGGGGACACAGCAGTGTCTGTGACTGCCTCCCCACAGCACATGGCATCTCTCTTCATTGGGGATACAAAAAATCCTCCTTGTGTTCCCTCCATCCTTGGCATCTCTGAGAGCGTGCACAGTGAGTTAATATCCCAAGAAAACAGGCACTTAGAAAAAAAGAGATGAAAATTTTAAGTATTTTTTTAAAAGGCCCGTTTTCTGAAGGCAGAGGTCTAGGAAAGCCATGTGTTGGTGCTGCTGGCACAGAGGGGCAGGGACACATCAGCGGGGAAAGCACGGCACCAGCACGGTTAGATATGGAGCACCATGTTCTTGAGGCTGAATGTGGTGCAGCTCTGGCCAACTGCAGCTAGCCCCAATTTGCTCCATGTTTGGCACAACACAGAGGTTTCAAAGCCAGGTATAGCTTGGGCTAAGAGCTGCCAGCATGGACAGAGAGCCTGTTGGCCTCAAGTCTTGGAAGCTATGTTTGAAACTGCTCTCTTTGGCTTGCAAGGTGTGCACACCATGCGCTCCTGCTGATGCATGCTTAAAGGCCACAAGAATCACTGAGTACTTCGCTGAATCTTAAACTCCGAAGCTGCACTCAAAAAACCTGGCTGCTTACCTCTGTGATCAAATGTGGATTTAGGATCTACCTTTAGAGAGTCTTTTTTTTTTTTTTTAATTTTGGCCTCAGTATCTGTCACTTGGACATTTCTGTTTTATAGGAGTATTTTATTGCCTCCTTCTTGCCAAAATTCAATAGCACAACATGTAATACCAACTTTAATGAAATACTGCAAACTTGGTACTGGAGGCTCTCGTGTTACATGAAATTAAACCTGTCAATTCTGTGAACAATTACACAGAAAAACTACAGTGCTTACTAGAATAAGTTACATAAATTAATTGCAGGAGGAATTTAAGTTAAGCTCAGATGTGCTTTTTGAAGGAAATTTAATGCAAGAAATTCATTAGGGAACTATTCAGTTGCTCCCTCAAGTAGTCTGTATCTTAATTAAAACACCACACATGTTAATAAAGCTCTAGTAAATGCTCTGTAAGTCTATTAAGGTCTCCCACTAATGTTCACGCAAGAACTTAGGAAAACTCCAGGTTATATAAAATGATGTAAAACTTTATGGAAATACCACCCTAGAACCTACACACTCAAATCTCCTCAGTCTTGTGAAAGCTTACTCTCCTTTTGTCTTAATATTTTACATTTTTTATTATTTCTGTTGATTAAAATGAATCAGCTTTTAAAACAACAAAGTGAAATGAGTCTTTCAGTGTTTTTGTTTGATTTTTCCATCTTCTTTAGCTTGGACAATGGAAGAGAACACCAACAATGTTATTTTTATTGCTTTCACAGCCAATTTTTTTGTGTGTTCCTCATACTGCCAAGGCAGGCTTGCAGAAATGGTTGGAAAACATTCCCTTCAGAAAATTACCACCCTACCTAATTTTTATTTTTTAGAAATGCATCAAACTGTTTCAGTGTGTGGGCCTAGGAATGATGGTAATGGAGAAATGTCCAAGAGATGTTTTTTTACCCAGTGTAAGATCTGAGCCAAATTGGAACTCACTGAGCTTAAATTGGTGAAAACAGCTTTACAATAACGTAACAGCATGGAGATGTAAGATCACAATTAAAGCGAATAGCTGTAATCTATTTATCAACTACTGAAGAAAAACAGTATTTTTAACAGGAAGACAAAACTAATGACATTTTAATGCTATGTATAATTATCTGCTCAAACAGGCCTCTTTACCAATTTGCTTTCCAACAGGTGAAAATCCATCTGAAAACTGACAAGGATAATAGGTGGTTAAGCTGCATTAAATGGTAGATGGTAATTTGATTTTTCTCCTTTATTCAAATTAACTGAATTATTGTATATCCCTTAAGTACCTTTTGCTTTAAATTTGTAACTATGCACAGAAGAATATCCTTGTTTCTCCAAAAAAAGGACATTGCTTACCTTCTAAAATTGAAACTGAGTTTTAGGATTTGTTGTTAGCCAAAACACTCTCAGGTTGTTTTCCAGGAGAGAGAGCATGAAAAGGCTGAAAGCTTTTCTCTGTCAGTTCTGTGTTAATCTATTCTGTTATGACAGTTTTGATGCTAACGGTAGGTAAAAATATGCTGTAACAAGTTTACAGAGATCATGGTGGGAAGAAATGAAGCTGTCACAAAAACAAAAAGATCACTGATCTCCAGTTTTTGTAATATTTGAAATTCAAGCATAAAATCTATCAGGTGACACACCGTTCTTGATATACTTTATGTACTGTACAGCTAATGCTGCACTACCCAACTGGAAGAGAAATGAAAGAAAGAGTAAGAGCCTTGTTCAGTGTAATTATGTCAGAACAAAAAATGCTTAACAATAATCTCCCAAGTGATAAAGTTAATTTTTACGACATCAGAGTTCATAGCTTCACTGTAACGTTAGAAGAAACATTTATTGTTTGAGCTGCACCATGCTCACTTCTGACATCCCGATCACAGAAAGCATCCAGGTGGGCCCTCACCCAGCTTGCACCCCTCCTTCAGCAACCAAGCTCCAAGAGAAACAGAAGTCCCACCACGCACTGTCACTACATCATTCATTTCTAAAAAAGTATGCAAAGTGACCCTAACCAAAAGTGACACGCAGCACCAGTGGACATGTCCTGGTAACTCCTCTGTTAATTTTTTATTCAAATGTCACTGAAGCATCTTACAGGGCTGCCTTTGTTGAAGTGCATTGCACTGACATTGGCAGTGCTGTATATATTCATGACATACACTAATGACACAATAGAAGAGTGTTCCCATTTTGTGGCTGGATTTCAAACTCTGTTTAGAAAGTTTATGGCCACCAACTGTTGGTGGATGATCTTGTAGACACCACAGAGCAGCTTAGGCAAAGGCTCAGCTGCTGTCTGAGCCCCTGACTTGATTTAGGAAGCTGCAGGCCCAGACCAGGGCAGGCTGACAGCAGAGCCATAATGATTACTTGCTGAGGGCTGCAGGGCAGAAACCAATCAGGAGAAAAGTCAAGGGCATATACTTCAGCTGTAGGCCTTATGAGGGGGAAGGAAGGGTTTCCCTTTTTTTCAGCTACCAAGCACTTGACAATGCATTAGAGAGAACCGTTTTCTGTGTGGCAGACTGTACAATGCCTTCTCTGGTACTTCCACGAGCAGTGCAAGGAGGAGACGTGCTCTGCCCACCCAGCTCCAGCCCCTGCCATGGGCAGGGACACCTCCCATCAGCCCAGGCTGCCCAAGGCCCCATCCAGCCTGGCCTCGAGCACCTCCAGGGATGGGGCGATGCAGGAAGCACCACCGCCAGTCTAGAGCACAGCCATTCACTGCCACATCTTTCTCACAACATCTAGGGCCGTTTTTTCCCTTCTTTCAACAGAAGCATCACAAGTTTGCCAAAAACACAAGGCGCACATGTATTTCAGTGTATTGACAGCCTCCGTTTGTGTTACCACATCGATTGTGTGGCACCTCGTGCGTACACAGACACGCTGGAGACAAAAACCTGTCTCTGGTGAATCACCGTATTGATCTGCTGAACAAATGACCTTATGCGACGTTATTGTTCTCCAGATCTTCCCCTGCAGAATACACAGAGAAAAACTGCTGCCATTTTTCCCACTAGCTGTCTATTTGGAAAGCACAACATTGCACACGTGGACTTGGAATGCTTGAATCAATTTTGGAAGTTATGAATCATGAACAACTTGCTTCTGGTATATAAGCAAGCTCAATTGTCTGTCACCTTAGCAGAATTTGATATTAGAAAGCTTTGTGTCTAGGTAAAAAAGCTAGATGATAGCTTAGCCCACAGCATAGGTGACTATGTGATTTGGAATGAGCACTATGGCTCTGATAAGATTAGGAAAAACATACTTTGCAGAGGCGTTTGATCTTCATGAAATTCGTGGAAGTATCTGTGCAAAAACAGTAATCCATTTGGTGTCAGAAATAAACCAGGAGAGGCCTTTGCAAATTTCTCTCTTTGGTTTTTGTTTAAATGGTTGTTTATATTTTTCACCACCCACTGTAAAATTATTTCAATTGAAGTCATCACTGGAGCACTGTCTCAAAGGATAATTCTTCTTTTGGGAATGTTTCCCATCTCAGTAAGAATAACATCCTATAAAAAGTACCTTTATGGAAGATTTTTCCCTTTATGAAAGCAGATAACACTGACTCATCTAAATGATTTAGAAGTCTTCCTGTGTTCATCTGCTCTTATAATGCACTGAAACTGTGCACTGCACTTTGCAGAGATCAGAAGAACACAGTCCAGTCCGAATATCTAACACTCTGCGGATAAACAAGGAACAACAACCAAGGAAAAAAGCCTGTGCAGAAAGAACAACAACAAAGCAGTAAGGAATTCAAGCTATACAGATAGCACTGCATACATTATCCCACTTTATGTTAATTTTTAAATGGAAATTATTGTTATACAAGAGACATATTGACTGCATACAGGATAGTCTGAGTAAAAAGCAAAATAAAAGAAGTGAGGCTGTGGAAAGGATCTGAAAAAGAAGAGAAGAAACCCTGCCGTGGGAAGATGGACCAGTGTGGCACCATTGGTTTCCCAAGTATGAACAACTGCATCATGTACCAAGCTGCCCCTTCCTCTGGGTATACCCGTGCTGCAGCTGGCCACTACTAAGACAGAGCAAAACCAAAAAATTACACAAGGGATGCTCATTTTTATTCTTTTCCTTCTGTCAACTAAAAAGCACACTGTCATGCAGATTGCAAATATCAGTTAATGAAGAAAATGATCAGCAGTACATGCTGCAAGCACATGTGCGGAGGGAGGAATTATCTTGGAGTATTAAGCAGAATAAGCTCATATTCATAAAACAGCTAATAATTCATAATATGTGCAATAGATAAAAAAGATGCTGACAGAAGCCTCAGTTTAGCAGAAAATGTAAACACACATTCAACTTAAAAGGTGTGATGGGATGAAGTTAGGCCAGTGCTTAAGTGCTTTGTTGAACTAGGGTTCAACTATCTGGTTTAGATTCAGGAATAATTGTGCTATTTTACTTAGGAAACAACTGAACAGCTTGCGGAGCTGGTCTATAAATGTTCCATTTTCTCTTGTAGCACTTAAGAATCAACATTTTTTGTCTTTAAAACAAATAGGACATTTTGTATGCTTGGTGAAAACACAGATTTGAACACAGTCTTGAAGAAACAACAAATGATAGAAAATGTGTGGGATCTGTAGTCATTTCTATTTAGTATAAATTGTCAATGTTTCCAGGAAAAAGAAATAATGAAAAACACTCATAATATTGTCATCAAATTTCAACACCTGCTTATTTATTGTTGCTGAAAGAATAAAGCGTAACATGATTTATGCTTCAAGCATACAGCAGAAGCAGAGGGATTTTTTTTTCATTAAATTGTGCCTGCCTAAGAATGAAAGAGGACATGTAATTTCAATATTAACTGAATTTTTTTTTGGTGCTTGTTTTCCTTTTTTAGGAAACAAAGAGCTTAGTAAATGCAATCACCCAATCAAGTCTGAAGGACTGACAACAGCAATGTAGCAATGAGATTGATCTGTAACAGCACAATCCTCTTGGCCTCCACGGAACTGCAAGCGCAGCTCAGAGGTTCTTTGGCTCGAGACCACCAGCTTATGGGCAACACAAGGCCTTTGCAAGTTGTCTGTACACTGGCAATCATATAACAGTGATAGAGATATTCATAATAATATATCTAATATGTTCTCAAAACGATCGGTAGGCATTGACACACTTTCACATGTATGCACCACATGTAGTGAAGCCAGTGGAGAGGAGGAATTGCAAGTGGAAAATCAGGAAATAAACTTTATATTTTTCCTAAGCACTCCAACACAATTTAGCCTTGCTCCTTCCCTCCTTTCCCACAGGTAGCCATGACCTTTTCTTATGGAGAATCCTCTCGTTGCTGGATGCACTGAGCATGAGCTGAACCATATGGAAAGTGAGCGAGGTATCCCTGGGTCTGACTTTGAGGTGTGCAAGTACTGCCAGCTGCCTCCTACTACATCACTATTTAGTAAAGACAAACATCTTTAGTCAAATTCTGTCGTAACAAATCAGACATGCACAGTTCAGAACAGCAATCTCTTTCCAGCACGCTTCTGTGTACTCCTGAGATGCTTATCATAACCACCTTTCATTTCAGAAAGGTAAACTATTTACTAATTTTGGTCCTGAAGTCCTTATTTCAGCTTGTGACAGCTGATCTCAATGAATAATTTCTGCATAAAGAAGAATTGTATGAGGACATCTATGAATGTAAACACTGAAAAATCACATCTTCAGCTTTTCCTCCCATATTCAAATTCAGCAGTGAACCGATCGCACCTTTCACTGTGTAATGCTGCCTCACTCACTACTAAGTATAATTAATTGGCACTGCATACATAATGGCTTGTTGAGTTTTGCCTGTACGGGTCTTTCTCGCATAAAACCGACCGGAGAAGGCAGGAAGCCTCACACTTCCGTGCAGGCCTTGAAACCACACCGTGCTGTATGCTGCCTTCTCTAAGTGGGCACCTGGGGCTCTGCCATGGATCAGCAGGAAAAGGTACAGATGTGACCCCAACAAATACCTGGAGAGCAGCTGCAGGGTTCCGGTGAGTAGATTGGCCATAAAAACATCTAACACCTGAGCTTCAGGCCACGGACACCTCCCCTGCTCCCGCCATGGTCAGCCCACAAACTGCAGGGTACCAGGAGGACGACAAACCAGAGGATGGCAGAGGAGATACTGATTCAAACAACCCTCTTGTCACCTCCTGGGCACTGCAATTAGTTTTAGTAAATTTATTTATTAGTAGGATTAGCGGCCCTGGTTATTGAATGTCCCCATCTGCTTTGGTGGAAGGCCGTGGAGAAACCCTTCTCTACCAAGATTCAGCCCATACCACAAGAAACCACACATTTATGGGCTTTCTGTTCCTCAGTGTTAACAGAAAGCCATCAATTTTTATAAAGCTCTTGCTATACCACAAGTGCTTGGAAACACAGTAATGCACTGCCTGCACTCTGCGGCTGCTTGGTGAACACAGGGGCACTTCTGTGGTGGAAATGCTGCGTGCTTCTGAATAACAACGGATGGCTGCTCTCAAAACCTCTCTCTGCCCCACTGGTGCTTGTTGAGGCGAGGAGCTGGTAACCCAAAAGCATATTTTCTGCTGGGTGAACTCACCTGCGGTGTGAAAGCATCAGGCAAGTGACACAGCAGCCTCCACACATCAGCGAACCTCAGGAGTCAACTACCGTGGAGTTAGAAAGTGTTTGTGCTCCTGAGCAATGCCACAGATTAAAGATAAAGCTTCCCTGTACACTTTATTACTACTCTCTCTCAGGAAAATAAAATATTGTTTACAGCAGACGCTGTGCAACGGCACCATTACAGTCTCAGCCAGTGTCATGGTGACTTTCCCTGCCATTTTATTCAAGGGGTTTTTAGCAGCCTTGGATGTAAAACTGTGACTGCTTCAGTTATCTGGAATGTAATAAGGTCTTCTTTTCCTCATATGGGGACCTTTGTCTCTTTCAAATAAAATATATATTTTACATGCCAATGGATTAGAAACATCATATTAAGTTATTCTGTATGGCATCTGGAAAATATCCTGTTTTTCAGTGTATTTTTTTCAGAAAGTACACAGGTATTTTCCCTGTTTACTGAGGCTGAACAGACTCAATAACTAAATAAAAAATAAGGGAAATTGGTTAAAGCAGCAATTCCCTTGCACTAAATGGGAAATCACATTTAAGCTTCTACTGCAATCCTCTGCTCTTGAATTTTCCTGTCATGATTTATTTTAATACCCTGCAGTCCCAGGTGCTTAATTGGACCTTTTGGTGCTATTGCAGAGCTGCACTTGTTCGCTTGTTTTATTTTGATTAGTGGCCATTTAAAGAATATTCTGAAGTGGGATTCATCTCTAATTGTGTTAGTCATCTGAAAAACAGATGGAAGGAACATGGTCCACACTCATTATCTCATCCCAAGGACTCTCCAGGAAAGGCTAATCTCTTTGACTGCAGATAAGACTTCAGAAAGCTTCGCCTGTGAAACAATACCTGTTTCCAACTAAAGGCTTATGTCATCAACACAGAAAAAGCTGAAGAAATAACAGCTTCAATTTGTGCAGGGGAGGTTTAGCTTGAACTTGACGGAGAACTCCTTCACAGAGAGGGTGGTCAAGTGTTGGAATGGGCAGTGGTGGAGTCCCCATCCCCGGAGGTATTAGGAGAGGTGTGGACGTGGCACTGAGGGACATGGTTTAGTGATGGGACTCGGTAGGTCAGGATGATGGCTGGACTTGACCTTTGAGGTCTTTTCCAACCTGGATGATTCTAAAATCAGTCTGGGATAAGAAAAAGGATCAAACTAAAGGCCAGAAGAAGTATGACAAGCAAAATAAAGCCTTTAATATTCTTCTAAAAAACAAATGTGAATAGATGCTGCCATCAGTCCCCTGTACACTCAAAGTCAGCAATGATGACTCTGCAGATATAAATAAGCTGTCCTACTTTCTGCTTATGCCAGCAGAACAGAAGGGAAAACATACAGAGAGAACAGTTAGATTATACCTTATTCTTATCCTGGGAACCATAAATGGAACACAATCTATTTGTGAGGAATGTTTCATATGCAGAGTAGTTGTGTATTTATTGTGTCTGGTTTTTATTTACACAGTCTTTCTTGTAGCTTGTCCAGAGTGTGGCACTGAAGTCAAAATTCAGGGCCTTATCTTCACAGAGGAGCCTTCTAGAGAAAGGGAGCCAGATGAAAGCAGCATGAAGCAACGCCCAACTAAAATCCTGACTGAGCAGAAAAACAGGAGAATCTGAAGCTCTGATGTGTGAGCCCAAATGGACTCAGGTTGGCTTTCAGAGTGTGTTTTTGCAGAACTAGCAGCTATAAAAACATATTTGCAGTTGTAAATTGAGCAAATTTGATATGAGTCACAGAGGCTGTAAACATGCAACCCCCACAGAGTTGTTTGCAAGGCATTTCTCTGTATATATCCACTTGCATTCATCTGAAGACTGAAAAACTGAATAACTGCAGAATATGGTACATAAATGTAAGAGAAGAGAAATAAATGACAGAGGCAACTACAGTCTAGTGACTTGCTTTTTAAATAGGTATAGAGTTCAAACAGATACTGAAGAAAATAATTGGCTGCTAAAAATGAATGAAAAGGGTGAACAAATGCTGACAAGTGCAAATCATAGCCAGGCTTGTCATGCAGCTCTCTGGGTGAGATAACTGACTGTTCAGCTGGCAGAAACCCGGTCAGTCAAAGATTTTAGCAAAAGATTTGATATGATGACACCTAGAGAATTAGTTTGGAGTGAAGAGATGGGACCCAGCAAAAGAATTGGAACAGGCTGAAGGAGAGAAAACAGCCTGGGCTGGATGGAGAGTTCCTTGAAGACTTGTCATACTGTTTTTATTAGTGACTTGTGCACAAGAAGTAGGAGTTTGATGTTGAAACTGCTAATGGTGAAATTAAGAGGTCTTGTTGAAGGCAGAGGGAGCTTGAAATATTATGCAAGACGAATTCTGAAGGAACAGAAACGAGGCACACCAGAACGGCACAGCAAGGCAACATGAGATAAAGCTCACCAAGGTCATGAACTTAGTGGGTAATAATAAGAACTCTCTCCATCAGCTGGGACTGCAGCAGAGAAGAACAGAAAGAGAAGAATCTGGTATTAAATGATGCAGGGATGACTCTGGGCTACCAACACCACATGAAGCATGCAAAACTCATCAGATGGGATACTTGCTGTAGACATACAGACATGTTGTAAAAAGGATAAGGGTTCAAATGAACCAGCTTTGGTCACTTGTCCCTGTGATACGTGACTTCAAACTGGAATATGTGTAAAGAAGACCTGTGAGCATGACTACAGAAATGAGAAACCTTTTGTATATGGAAAAGGTGGGACCTGTCAGTTCGGCAAGAGGAAGAATGAAGATACTCAAACTGAAAAGTAAAATCAAGTATCTGGCCATCAAAGGAACAAGGTCCTGAAAGAGCCTTTGTGTGAGGGTCACTGGATGAGGTTGGAAATAATGACAGTTTCAAGGTGGATTTTGACAAGGTTATAAGTGAGATGAGATGATACGGTTGCCTGGAAAGGAGGAGGGGGCCGGCCTGGTTTGCAGGTGCTCTAACACCTCCCTAGTGCTCTCTTTCCATACAGACCCTTGGTCACTTGAAATAATTTTTACATTTCAGAGATTTAATACTACATCTAGGAAAAAAAAACACACCACCATGCAATTGCCCAAATGCTATATAAACATTCTCATAAATGCTAATGTAGGATTTTGACTATTAAAAGTGTAGAAATGTCTGGCAGCCTTTTTAAAAGCCTGGTTCAGTCTGGCTGCGGGCTGTCAATGACCAATTTCACCATGCACATTCTTCTCTCCTGACAAATGGCTCAGTGGATAGCTATGGGACAGGCTGTCTGAGAGGTTTACAACCCGCTAATGACAAAGTGCTCAAAGCTGGGAATCGGTTTCTAATAGGAATGAAAATATTTTTCCCCACAGAAAGTCATTACAATTCTCTTTCCTTCTCACAAAGCATAAATGTTGAGCAAGTTCTCTAGCTGTTGGAAAAGATTGGTAGGAACAGTAAAGCCATCGGAGACCACAGATGCATAGCTCTTTCACTTCCCTAATAAGCCAGGCTGCTTTGGCATTGAAGAAGTGTGGAAAGGTCACCACAGAGGCAAATGAATGAAAAAGCCAAGGCTGAAAGGAAAGCAGAAGGCTTGAATCTAGTTGTATGTGTTGAGTTTCTGAAAGACAGGAGGTTTCCTGGCGTACGGGTAGCTGATGGGACTCTGCAGGCTCTGCGACTTGCTCTCACTGGGAAGGACTTGCACCAGGTCCTTCTGGGCAGCATGGAAAAGTAAAGAAATCTCCTCATTGTTTAGAAAGCTTAGGTGAATGGAGGAGGCAGAGGATATTTGTGAAAAAGCGTATTCCAAGCACCTCCTGCTGCATGTACTCTAGAGAACAGGGATGTGGTGTATTGCAACGGCCCTATCTTACAGCCAGGGACATGGATTTGCTTGTTCCCCCAAGAGCTTCCTCCAGCCTGGGTGAGCTATAAACCTCTGAAAGTTCATCACTCACACATGCTCAGTTAAGCCTTGCTGGATTTTCACAATTAAGACGTCTAAGGATGCTCTTGCCAAACATACTCCAGCCTTTCATAAGGCGTCATGCTAACAGAGCAGTCCATCCATCATTGCTAAAGAGTGAGAAGCCATGATCTGTTACTTCCCGGCTCTTAGCGGTGATCAGACAGCAAAAAATGTGCCACTTTCACTGAATACCATGAGCCTGTCCCATTTCCTTGGCTACACCACTGAACTGATGCCATGGGGTTAGAGCTGCACAGAGCTACAGCAAGGGGTGAGCTACTACTGGCACTCAGCAGGGATGAGGAGGCTCTGCCAAAACACTAAGCCCATTTTGAAAATGTGCAGCAGAAAGCTCTTTTTTTTTTTTCAATGTTTAGTAAGCTGTTGAACTACACAGGAATGTTATAAAAAAACAACCACACTTATCAATAAATTTATGACATTGATGCCTATTTAGTTTATTGAACTTGCCAGGCTAGCTCTGCAAAGTTCAGCATCCTGTTTTTATAGAAGACTCAGGAAAAAGACATTCATACTTGAAATGCCTAAACGGCTCCAATCAAGCTCTTCACGTTTACTAAGAATGCAAACAAAATGACATGACCTCAGTAGAAATCATTCACTCCGTACTTTTTAAAGGACAATAAACATATGGAAGGAAATACAGAAAAGGAGACAGTAAAAAAGAGTAGTGCATCAAAGAAATGGTTTGTATAAGAAAAAAATTGCAGATGAAAGGGAGAAAGAATAGGTAAGCAGAGAAAAAGGGGTTGAGCATGAGGAAAGGCACCCTTTTCTTTGGGCAAATGTTTCTTATGTTCCTGCTGAAGTTTTGAGAGCAGCTTCTGAAAGAACTGGATGTCAGGAAGTACCAGTCTGAGTGTCTCGTGCACGGAGAGGAGCAGGTTCCATGTTTTAGTGAGACTTAAAATACAGGAATGGTTAAAAAGAAATAAATGAAAAAGTCAGACTACTGCAGACATGTAAGGCTTAGAATATAGGATGTAACATGGCTGACATTTACTACAAAGTACAAGAGAAGAACTGGAGGCAGCATACCTGAGCCTGGCCCTGTTCCCACCCATCCTGCCCTGGCAGTAAGTGCTGGGTTGAAGACCAGGATAGGACTGGGATTCTTTTGCCCCTTGGAGCATCCTCCTTAACACAAAAAGCTCCTCGGTGCGAGTAGCTGCTCTGCTGCCCTTGGAACGGGGAACACAGGAATAACCAGAATCAAAGATATGCCGTGAGCCAAGAGCAGTATGTACAGGCTACGAGGCCCAAATCTGCACGGCTCTGTGCACATGTAAACTCCTTGGGTGTTATAGGAGACTCGGTGACTTACATACATACAAAATACACATAGGAAAGACGCACTGAACACTATCAAATGAAGCCCTGGAAGACTGAGCAGTTGTGGGACATGGTGAACTCATATCCTTGTCAGAGAATATTAGTTTGGACTTTCTGGCAATCTATCTATTGGCTTGTAAGTTAAAGTGAGAGTGTTATTTTTACATCTTTACGAGAAAAAAAAAATCCATGCAAAGTTACTGAAAAAGCAGTACTTGAAAGTGACATCATCTTAGTTATGTTTCAAGGAGATTAGCAGTAAACCTGGGCAGAAGTTCTAAAGAGTTCCAGGAGTATTTGAGCCAAAGTTTAAACACAACTTAATTAAATAAATATTGCACCAATCTTCTCTGCAAACACCAGTTCAGAAAAAAAAAGCTCCTTTGGCAAACGGAGATGTAGGAGACAAGGGACTTCTGGAGAAGAGGTATCTCTGGAGAGTCGGTATATGGCACAAGTACCTTTCTTCAGGCACTCACTGCTCTTAAGGCATGCCTGTTCGCACAACCACGACTGGTGAACCCTCTTTGCTTTTACAGTTGCCTGCACAAAAGACTCAAACAATTTGATCAGAATAAAACCAAAGACTAAACTGGCACACGGGATAGCCTGGATCTTCCAGGGATGCTGGGAAGCATCACGAAGCTTGTACTACTGCTGCCTTGGGTTCCCCTATTTCATGTTAAAAGCAGCAAGTGCTATTTCCATGGCTGTCAATACGTGGCTTTGTTACAATAGGATTTTCAAAATGTAAGCATCTTAGAACTATTGACAATATTTTAGGAAGGGAACTGGGTGGGCTGCACTCTGCTTTCATGGAAAATGCATTGTGTGCCTTGCTTTGCAGGGAGTAATACTGCAGCAATACTGAACATCACCAAAAAAAACCAACATCAGAGCTCTGCTGATATAAACCAGAGATGTTGGAAGTGCATGGAACATCCAGCACATTCTCAAGGACCAACCAAAAATGTTATGTTAGATTTTAGCAAGATAGGTGTCCGGATTGAATCTTTCCATCCCTAATGACTAAATTTAGGTTATTTTGTGGTTGGCAAAAACGACCTGATTGCCAACGCGCTGTGTGGGTGGAGATCCTGAACGCACAGAGAATCCCAGATCCGATCACTCAACACCGCACTGTGAATAGCTGACTGAGCCTCTTTGTAGCAAGGGCTACAGCGAGGCTTACTTATACAGGCAGGCAGATTTATTCAACTGATGGACCATGCACTTAGTATCACAACACGATAGATGCACTAAGAAAAGGCCGTGGGTCAAATTCTTCTGAGGAGCACACCACCACTGCCTCTTTCAGAAGTGACAACGCAAGTAGTAACATATAGGAGCCTTTGTTCTAATAAATGTCTGGGGTTCCTTCTGGTTTTAAAGGTCGGATTTCCTGCCCTCACTTTAAGATCCTCCATTATAAAACGATGGGTGGACTATTTCTGCTTTGGTTAATCTATTATCACTTGGGCAAGAGAAGAAAGACAGGCGAATGAATTGCAGGGGTATTAAAGTTTTCCACACTGTATTAAGGTACGTGAAACCACTGTATTAGTATGATTTCAGTTCTACGTTATACACTTAAGATACTCTGAACCACCTTGAAACAGAGCCCGCAGTGTGAAGTGTCACCTAACTCCCATGCGTAACAGGGAGTCTCACACTTTCTTCATGGTTTGAATCACTTCTCAACAGCGATGGCCTTTATATCCCCACCTCCAGATTGCACCGTAACCATCCAGTAGCTGCAACAACCGCTGTTAAATGACGTAGGGAAACACTGAACACATTTCTATCATCTTTTCAGGGACCTCAGCAGCTACGAGTTATAAAGGAGCACTTGTACGGTGTGATCAGACAGCTCTTTGCATAGCGCAAGCAAAGGCTATTTGCTCACCCTTTTAGGACAGGCGGGCCATGCCTTCCTTCCCCAAGTCTCTTTCTCTCTTTTCTTTAGAGAGATCCCTTTGGTAATTCAACACTGCAATATCTTTCCAGTCAAAGGAGTTAAGCCAATTGCTCTGACAGACATCTAGGAGGTTCCCGCCCCAAGGAGAAGGCATGAATTTTAGCACAAGTCAGTGTGAAAAGCTACTTCAAAGAAACAGAAATACAACCCGCAATTCTATAAACTACTTGAAATGATCCCTTTACACATTCATTAGACTGAAAAGGGGCATGCCATTGTATACAACCGTTCCTGGCCTTAATGCTGCTTTCTGGCCTCTGAAGTTCAATGCATGGCCTTAGGGAAAAGAGGAAAGTTTCCAAAGGAGTGGCAGGCTTTTTAAAGGTAGCTGTCTATCCGATCGTCCTCCTTCAACAGAATGAGTCTCATAAACTTCTTTTTGCTACTTACAAAGAGGTTTGCAAATGGGAGGCCACCTAAAAATAAAAATAAAAGGAGTCAAGAACTGTGTGTTTTGTGCTAAAAGAGATACCTTGCGGAAAGCTGGTAAATGGGAGTGCCTCGCAGAGCAGGCCATTATCTGTTAGCTGCTAACATTTCAGCATATCCTCATTCGTGCTTTTAACAAATTAAAGGGCATTCTCAAATCGAGAATTTACTTAATTTGGCAAGCTGTGCTGCATCACTGCAAGAGAGCTCCTTTCTTCACTGAAGGTCAAGTTTACAGATGCAGTACATCTAGCAATAAATCTACGCAGGCTAAAAAGAGGTCAGGATTGTGCAAGCTTTATGCTTATAAATCCACTTGGGTAGAGCATTTGGGATCGGAGTGTAGATTCTCGACACTTGAGCCCGAACAATTTAGAAAGCAAATGAGGACATGGCTTTTGGCATGTACGCACAGAAAACACACAGAATATCTGTTTCTAATACATCTATATCTACCATCTCTGTCATCTTACAAAGAAAACTTTATACAATACGAACTCTATTCTAAAAAAACTTATTGTGTTATTCCAACCCCAAGACCACGAACATCTAACAGATCTAAAGACTGTTTAAAAAAATCCCACAAACAACCAGCTGAGATAGAACAGGCACTTGGTGTTGCTGTCCCTCCAGTTACCCGTGCACGACCACACTTAATGGCGTTACTCTGGGTGTTCTGTTCAAAAATGCCTGTAGAGAAGTCATGAAGTAATTCTGACTCAGAAGTACCTTTATGGTGTAAGCATTTAAGTCCCACCAGGTGCATCTATGTTAGTTAGGGTTTAGGTTGGATTTGGATTCGAAGAGAGTCTTCCTCTTGCTCATTCAGTGTGCTTCCTTTTGCACTACAGAGAAAGCCTGGAGCGCACAAATTGAATTCCTCCTGATGAAACGAAACCAAAATTGCCCTCAACAATTAATTCAGATGACAGGGCCAGAATTAGAACCTCAGCACCAACTAGGTGTATGGAGAATAAGCAGAAGGGAAACAGAAAGTTAATTCGCTCTGATAGAAAGTCCCCTGATACACACACAGACCTACGCGATTTAAAAAAAAATGAAGTAACATTAGTAGGCAGCAAAGACACGCAAAACTGCAGTGAAACCGTCTGCTGTTTGAAAAGCTCTAAAAATAACAAATGACAGTGCTGCTAAGTACCATAAAAGATAATGGGGTGGAAGTAAATATTTCAGAACTGCTGGGACAAGAAAGGGAAGAGATACTGAGAGGATGGCTCTGAAAGGAAAAAGAAAGAATAAAAGAAAAAAACCTCACAACTGTGAGTGAGTCTAGGTCATCCTTTTTCCATAAGCATGCACAAAGCAAACCAGAGTTTTGCTCAAAGACTAACTAATAAAGGTCAGTCTTTGTACAGATCCTATTACTTTGCTTTTTAATTCAGCTCTTCTCTACATCTCCCCTTAAAAACAAAAACATACAAACAAACAAAAACCACACAAACAAGACAAATTCTTTTGCCTACTGTTTCTTTCCACGCACATCCCGTATGGGGGAGTTTCGTTCAGCTACGTGAGTGGAAAAGACCTACATCAGTTGCCCATACCCATGGCTGCAAAACAAATGCAGCAGCTAGTGTTTGCTGGTTCAGTACAGTCCTTCTCTATGTTACATCCGTGAATCTGGGGGTTCATAATTAGGGTACAACTGGGTAGAGGCATGACAAGCTAAGATGAACCCTCATGCTGCCCTTTGTACAGATGTTATTGGGTTTTAAGGAGCAGAAGTCTCTCTCGAGCTTGTACGGACAACTGCTTGGACAGCATCTAGGGGCACAGTGGCCCCCAGAAGATCTGTGTTACCATAAATAATGATCTAGTCTTTTTTTACAGGCTCTTGAAACCACGTTAGTAATGAGATAATTGCAGCTTTCTGAGCTGTGCAAATGTAGTGCTTGATTACAAGAAACACAGGGATTTCTAGGAAAATTGCATCACCCAAGCCCATCTCAGAAGACAAACAAGAGGCTGTAGCACGGATGCTTTGGCTCAGCCGACCAATTCACCTTACTCTGGTCCAGTACATCCTCTGTGCCAGACGATCAGGCTGCCAAACTCCTACTCCCACCACTGAACTGGCCCTGTGCTTGTTTAAGTTGCATTTCTATGCTTTTGGAGAGAAAAGAGGTATCTCCTCCTGTCTGGAAGACCTTCTTCATCTTCCCGCAAACACGACTCAACCCGTAAGAGCTTGCTTTGGTGGGGAGGAAGAGAAGGGCAGAGCTCAGAGGGGACCCCCTGCAGGAGCAGGCGGGGTAATTAGGATGGCAGAGTGCACAGAGACACAGGGCGCCCATTCACCTGCTCACTGAGCCGTGCGTGATTGGGGAGCCATTTCAACACCATTGTTCTACAGAAGAATTGCTTGAAAAGGCTCAGTTGCTGTCCTGTGGCAGAGGGCAAACCCGGGTCTCCTCATTTCATGTTACATGCTTTGATTGCCTCCGAAATAAACCATGCCTGGGTGCATTCCCCCTGCTCAGCCACAAATCCCAGCACACACAACTGGATGCGAGGACGTAAGCCCATGGAAGACTGATTATATTGCAGATCAGGAATGATATCTGAATACACATAACCAGTATTCCAGTTTAGCCTCAGATGAAACACAAGTTGCTACCTTGCTTTTGGCTGTGCCGACAGTCGGTGGTCCTCTCTTTATCACAATAAATAAAACCTACATGTCAACATCAATAACAGCATTCTTGAGTTTTAGCCACTAAACAATTCCGAGTTTCATTTGCAGTGTGCCTGTGAAACAAAAACATTTATTTGGAGAAACCAAACGGAGTTTTAAGGGCTTCCGTCTTGTTGCCAGTGGAGACGCAATGTGCCTCCAAGTGCCCTGGTCCTGCTGAAGTGGCCTGCCCAGCCCGCCGGGGCTCACACACTCCTCTGCTGCCCTCTCCTGCTCAGTTCTCAGCCTCTGCTGTTATGCAGAAAATTAGCAGTTGGGCAAGCAAGCAAGCAGCTCGATATTTCTTCCTATAAAGCAGGAAGACATTAGGTTTTCATGTCAGTTGTCAAAATGGACTTAGATTTGATTTTGCAATGACAAGAAGGGACAGAACCTGAAAACACACAGTAACATACAACACTGACCAAGGACCGAGGAGAAAATGCTCAGCTGATAAAATATGCTTATCACATTTTCTACTTGTTTCCATTTTTTTCCTTGTTATACCACCCTCAGTTCTAACATAGCACATTTCAAAGAGCCTGCGTGAGGGCTGCATGGGCACCAGCACACCTCCACTCGCCCCCGGAGCGAGCCATCAGATCCCTCACTCTCAGCCACAGCGCTCCTCTCCTGAAATACACACACGATAATAAAACCTCCTGGGGTTTTCCTGCAAATGGCACTTGCCATTAAAACCTTTCTGGTGTTGTAGTAAGACCAAAACCTGCCCGCAGACGCCTGGTGTTGCACTGCCTCCTGTCCTCCAAGTCACACAGATTACTCGGTGGAGCCCCCAACCTCAAATTCCTTTTAATAGCTTCGGGTTAATGGAGGTGAGAATTGAAAGTTTTTCTTAAATGCAGATTTTGCATTCATTGCTGGCCAATAGATGCTATTTTTTAATACAGGAAAGCTAATCTGAATTAGTAGTTTCTTTTTGGAGGGAGACAGGCACTGACTGTTAACTGAGGGCTGAAAGAGCCGCCGTGCCTCACAGTTTCACTGCTTTCTTCCTCATGAGCACAGTGACCTCTGCTGTCCTGGGAAAGACATCCTGCCCAGAAAAGCAGCAAGAAAACCTCCCCAGCTTCCCCCGCTTCATCCATTCCCTTCCTTCCTTTGCGAAAAAAGCAGCATGCATTTATCATATTGATCTTTACTTTGAAACGGAGAGAGAAGCCATTCTGCACGTCTGTCTGTCTGTCCTGGTTGCAGCAAACCCATCAGAAACTGCGGTCGGGGCAGGCACTGCCGGCACATCCCAGGCTACGTTGGCCTCAACGCCTTCGTTCAAAGAGCGAGGTGTTGACCTGAAGGGTCCCCATATAAAGCAGTGCTTCACTTTTACTCTCTCATAAGATGGAGGGATTTTTTTTTTTTTTTTAATCAGCTGCAACCATGTCAACAGCTTCTCGCAGCGGAGGAAGAACTGGTATCCATTTGAATCCATTCTGGGAGTCATAAACAGCTTGTTGACAGAGGTCACAGCCCTGGGGGAGCTCGCAGTTGATTAGTTCTCCTTCACAGAGCTTTTGCAGGCAGTGCGACTTGCACTCCAGGAGGGGATTTAAGGCAGAGATGTGCTGAACTAACCAGAAACAATCTAAGAGGATTGTGTCGTGCCTGCCAAGATGCCTAAATAAATGGGAAATGAAAATAACCAGGAATTTTGAACCTAGCTTTGCTACTTTTGCTGTGTGCTGTTACGTCTGCTTTTTGATCTATCAGCCCTTGTTCTCTGCGCTGCACCACACCGAGTCAGACTTCACAGCTTCCAACTGAATGAAAACGCCTCGTAGATAACACAAGAATGCTTCCCATCATTTTGGGGGGTGAAACGAGGGACTCTGTTGGGAGGCGAGGGTACATGGCACACATCGAGGAGGAGCTGGCATTACTGCAGACTGGAAGATGTCTGTAGACCTCAGACACAAATCTGTAGGAAATACAAATTCTGCAGTTCCGCTGCTCACCGTATAAATATGTATTTTTTGCCCTCTGCCATTTTCTTGCTTCAGCTCCTTCTTATTTTCCTTTGTAGTTATTTCAATTGTACGGAATTCTCTAAATTTCTACTGATTTACTTGCTCTTCTTTTCTCACCAGTACACTTTTGCAAAACTCTCAATAAAGAAACAAAATGAATGGTAGCATGCAAGACATTCCAAATAAATTAAATGCCTAATGTAATCTATGACTGCCCTATTCCATTAAAATTGATGAATCAGATATTCTAAATTCACTGTTCTCCCAGACTATTTACAACTAGCTGGTGTTTATTACCACTACCAGACTAATTATATTTTACACCTTCAGCTATGTCACTCTGAATGACTGTCGTTTCTTTGTTAAATCCCAACTCTCTACGCTTCACTCTATTGTTTCTGCCCCTGAGATATACCTCAAAGTTTATCCTGAACTTTAATTGATGCAGTAGGTAAATATCCTTGGCACAGGATATTTAGGACTCTCCAACTGCTGGTCTGAAGCATCCCATTAGGTGGAAACAATTATCAGCACACTGCATAAATGAAGGGCATTTCTAAGCCCCTTGGTCACCCATTTTCAATAACTGCTAGAACAACATGAAACAAACAGTATTTCTGCTTGCCTAGCGCTATTTGTGTATGTATATATATACACATACCAAATAGGATTCGTATCATTACTCCCGAACTTTGATTTCTTACCATTTCTGCATGTGCACGCGTACAGGTACACAGTGCTGAGAAACTGAAGGATTACTGAACAAAGAGGTTTCACATGATGTTATAAAAGCTGGTATTTCTTAATATTAATATATATTAATGGATCAAGATTTTAATGGTTGTGCCGTTGATGACAGTAAAGAAACGCTGGCATTCTATGGACTTTCCCCCTGTTGAATAACAATAGCAGTGAAATATCTTACCAAACAAGAATTTGCTCTAATGCTTCCAGAATTGCGTATTTTTCACTAAAAAGCCCAGCATAGGACCCTAACCCACAAGGCAGAAAGAAGTAGGAAACGCATACCTTAACCCTAATGACTTTTGTAACACTCCATTTGTTTACCTGAGCTATCCTGGAACCATGCTTCGTATGTTAGGTCGTAGTGCCAGTCACAGCAATGAGCTTTTAATGATACTAGAGTCTGGGTGTCAAAAAGTTTTAGCATGTAATGAATCCTCACTTGCATTAAATGTAATTTTTCATTATGGCTAGAGCCACCAGTGACAGCTCTAGTTGAAGTTTGCTGTTTACATGCCAAAATCCTTCAGTTTCACATATTTCTGTCAAAACAGTATCTTCTTTATCCAATTTCTCCTCAAAAAGTGCATGTTCTTGGAATAGAGGAGTAAAAATAGTTCAGCTGCTTCTGGGAACAAAGACAACAGAAATTCCTTGCTGTTTCAAATAGTTTTCAGCATCTCTTTTGCTTATCTTTGCTCTAACACCTGGAAGTAGCTAGGATGCTCAAACTGGGTTTGAGATTAGGTAAGTAAATATCTTACTGTGTTTGGTCAAAATATACTTAGTACAAATCCTAAGTACTTTTAAAATACACAGCTGTGGCTTGAAAACACTGCACCTTGAGCATTTAGGAGCAGCTTTGAGATGCCAGAGCTCTATGAAGCTCTATGAAGCTTAAATCGCTATATTTAGCTCTCACCTGAGGTTATCTACTTTTTGCAGGTAGCTTGTTTAAAGCAATTAAACAAGCAGGTAGCAATTAAATGACCTGCTCAAGACTTCACAAATGCTAATGGCAGCCATCTGAGACAGTGGGTGCCTGCACAGCACCGTGGCTCCGAGCCTCTTCAGCTCTCTCAGTGGGGCTCTGATGCTCCCCGGGCTGAATGTATTTCTTCTAGTAGTGACCAAAGACTGACCTTCCTTGGACAAGAGGGATTCACATTCCCGTAGCTGACTTCTGCCAGGGTCTAGCAAGGAGGAAGCATTGTTAGAGAAGCGATCTCTGATAGCACAAGGGTGTGAAGCTCTGGCCCCAAATGAGAATGGTTCATTTCCCGCAGATCTGATAAAGAACAGAAAAAAGCATTTTAAATGCGAGCAAGTGGAGTACAAGCACAAGTGCAATTTCTGCTTGTACAACCAATGGTCCAGAGGTGAGGCTTCCCCTACCAAGCCTCACTTGCATCCATGAAGAAAGCAGTGAAGTGTTGCACTGTGACCTGCTCCTTCCAGTGGCATTGCTAGGCACAGGGTCACAAATTTCCAGCCAGACCCTCTGCTCTGCCTAGGGAAGGCCCTACCCTTCCTGAAAGGCAACTGGAAAAGAGGAAAGAAAACCAACTAATTGAGCCCAGCTCAGCAGATACATTCATGAATTATTACATTTCTGACCCCCACAGCAATGCAAATGCTAGGATGTGCCAAGAACAAATTAGGCTGTCTGCAGTTGGGACTTCTCCCCAGAAAAAAAAAAAAAAAAAAAAAAAAAAGCTTTTTTCTAGACATAAGAGACAAGCAGCTTTGCCAATGCTGAAGAACACAAAGATAAAGATTCCCTTCTGCAAGTCTCATCTGGGAAATTCAAGGCTTTATCAGAATGAAGATAATTTTTAAAAAATATTTTAGTAAAGTAACTACATAACAAAAATAACAATCTGAACTTCCACTGAGTTCATGGCTTTACGTTTCCATTGCTGTGTCAAATACGTGCTCCTGGGGGCTCCACAATGCTTTACAATGCGCGGAGCCTCCATCTCCGCTGCACCTATGTGCTGGTGGGCTCTGGCTGAAGCAAGCAATTCTCACGTCACTCTCAAGCATAGTGCTAATTTTCCAGTATCACTTCATCTGCCAGATACAACTCGCCTTGCTCTTTCCATGGCAAAATGAGAGACATGTAAACAGAGATCGTGGAATGTGATTTTTCTTTCCAAAAGCAGCACTGAGCTTGGTTATTCAACAGAAAGAACCAGAAGCAATGCATCCAGTCCCAGAAACCATTTCTCCCAGAACTGCTTTGACATGCTTTAAGAAAAGGGAGGGATGAAGGAAGTTTTTCAAAACCATATTTTTTCTCTAAAGTGCTAGAAATAACTTTTCTATAAAAAAGTATTTGTGGACACACATAATGGCGGGTAAAGTTTTCACAACTAGTTAAAAAATCAGACTCTGAATCCTGTGTTAAGAGGGTGGCAGAGATGTGATTTGCAGTGCAGAAGCATGGCAACAACCAAGAATCAAAGCACTTCTCTTCAGTGCAGCATTAACTCGAACCAAAAACTAAAATTTCACCCCTAACTAGACTTTCATCCATGAAGAAAAACATTATGATGGTGCTCTTAAACTCGTGTGATTTGCCTCCAGGTATAATGAAAAGGTAAAATATTTTGTGTGTCCAACCGAAGCTCTGCAATCCCACTGTTGATCACCTACTTCAGGCAGTTGCAGTGCAATTTTGCAGGATGGCCATTCCTCAGCAAGCTGTGCCGTGCCGGTCACTCAAGCACAGATAACTCAAGTTAATTCAGCTGTCAAAATACAGCCGAAGAAATCTGAGAGCAGTGCTGCAATTTCCTAATATTATCTTCCCCGCTCATATTTCATCCACCTCTGGGACAGAAATTGAGTAGCTACTCTGTATAAACCTTTTTTTCCCCAGTCCAAATGGGAGAGAAGTGGCAAAGGTAATCAGTAATATCACACTTCAGCATGTCTGGAGAAATTGAGGCACCATCACATTAAATGTCTGCAGCTATTTATGGTCCCCTGCTCGCGGCTTTTTTATAATTTATGTTTCTTAATTTTTAACCAGTTAGTAATCTATACGTGAGTTTTCCATGCTGACCATTACGGTTTAGTTTATGAAATACAAGTATATTACAGTGAGGGTGTCACCTATAGAAAATTGATGGCCGGCTCCTTCCTTACTCTCACTGCTGAGCATTTATGAGACTCAGTTAATACTACAAAAGCCTAACCATCCATAAAAGAAAATTACTAGTGCTCTTTGGAGCAATGCTCAGTTAAAGAGTGACTGTCAAAAAGGGAGTAAGAAAAAAAAAAAAAAACAACAATTCTGACAGTTCTGAATAATCTGAGGAACATAAAAATGACTTAATTATTTAGCACAACGAGAAGTCAGCTTGGAGAAAGGACTTACTTCTACCTGAGACAGAAAAGATACAGATTTTTTTAAGCCATCCATTTTACCCCTTAAACAGGCAGTTGTTGATGACAGCTAAATGGTATCCTTCACT
Organism: Heteronetta atricapilla; assembly: GCA_011075105.1. Lineage (NCBI taxonomy): Eukaryota > Metazoa > Chordata > Aves > Anseriformes > Anatidae > Heteronetta > Heteronetta atricapilla. Next base: position 68,615,088 of record CM021734.1, on the reverse strand, counting down.
TAACTACTTGTTCCTCCCAAATCTCTGTAATCAAATAAAGAACATTAGGGCTTTACTTTGGTTAATGCTGCTAAGGAGAACTGCCTGCATATTTTCACTACTCCCAGGCATTCAGAAATTATGAAAAAGGTTTCAAAAATCCATGAGAAATTTTAGATTTTGAGTTCTTTTCATTGTTCACATGGCCTTGGGACATTTAGGGTTCATTGTTATCAACCTGTCCCCTGCAGCCACAAGGGATAGGGACTTACTATTCTGCCACATGAGATTCTTAGGTAATAGTCCAAACTCAGTGGACGGAGCTTAAAGAAAAAGTCCCAGTCCTGCCAGACAGGGACATGGGGCAAGCGGAGCAGTGATGAATGAGGAAAGTACAGAGGCACTCGACCTGCCTACATGAGCACCGAGCGGACACCAAGCTGCCTTCTCCCAGCAGCTAGCACCTGAAGAAGGCAGAGAGAAGAAAAACCTTATTTTCATGCCAAGGATCTTCCATAGAGAAATGTATCCTCAGCTGCATTCTTCCCACACACACCTTTTCTTTCTTCCTGTTTCTGACCTCACGCTGTGTAAGGTATGGAGTGGACGTCAGGGTACCGGGGCTGATCCTGCTCAGGGAAGAATGCCCCAACAGCTGAATGCTATTTGCACCCACACATGCCCTTCAGTCACACTTGCACTGAAGCTGAACCACCTTGCAGTTCCTGCTGTGCACTCTGCGAGCTTCCACAGGTCATGGCCAACGTGTCCTTCTCGTACGTCCAAGGAAAAAAGCCCCCAAGACTTTTACAGTAAGTAAGACGATCCCTTTCCTCCAAGAGTGGCAAGTCTGCAGCTATTCAATTCCACCCAATAAATGGGAACCATATGACCATAAAGTGAGGGAAAGTGCAGCTAGTTTACACTGCAGCTTTTCCACCAAACACCTCTCCAATCTTTGCATGGGGAAAGACTCTTCTGTGAATGTCAGACCTGTTCACTACCTGGGGTACTGCCAGAACAGATGTGGCCCATTTGTAGGTCCCAACACAGTTGTCAAACCTCTTTTATTCTGCCCTTTTTTCCCCTTGGTTTCTGTACCTTACATACTTACTTGCCTTCGCAGACTTTCCTAGCAGTGTGCTTTCCTCTCTGTGCATTTTGCTTGTTCCCCCAGCGCTGGTTCCTAATCAAGATGAAGGTGTCTGCACGAAGCCTTCACTCCTCACTTCGAGGAGTGCCAATCACCACTGGCGGGGCTCATTAGGGAAAGCACACCTTTAAGTGGGGCCCGATCCAACCCAGAAGCTAGAGCCCAGCACCGGCTTTGTAACTCCTAAGCCGGACGTGTCCTGGGGACTGGACACTCACTATGCCTGAGAGATGCGCCCTCGGTGACTCACGTGTCAGCTGGAAAGAGCTGGAGGGAGCCTTTTTCAGGGACTGGCCTTGAAAGAGATGCCCTACAGTACCTCTGCTAGTTTGCAGATCTGTTAACATCAATATAACGGGAAGTGTTATGCCACCAAGGCTACACAGCCTCTTCTAAATCATCCCAGTGAGGTTAGCCTCCTTCCCCGGGAAATCTGGTATTCCAGTTTGTAGAAAGCTGGAGTTTAGACTTGGTTATTTATCTGGTTATTTTATTTGTCCACAGAGCAAACACTGCTTGTCCCCTAATGATCTTTAAACACGGCCTTCTGAAATGTAGATAATGCCTAAACAGCCTCTAAATTACTGACTTAGGGAAGTTGGGATGGTGTACCAGGGATGTGCTTTACATGCCCTGTTCTGCTGGTCTCCTGTAATCCCCTACAAAAAACAAATTACCAGGCTCGTTACATCTTTCTTCCTACCCAGTCTAACTGTGCCTATGTTGTTGGCTAATTCTCAGTTGCCCTTACAATTTCACCTGGAGAGACAGACGCAAAGCTATGCCCTTGGAATTGCTGTTACCTGCGTAGGGGGGTCCTGCCTCCTCCAAAACATGCCAGCTGGGCACTGCCCAGGAACCAGGGACGAAACGCATCCCTCCCGCCAACCCCCTTACACAGGCAATGGCATCCTCTACATAAGGCATCTGTAGCCAGTTGTCTTTCCCAATTTGCACGGTTGTCATCTTTCGCATTGTGTTTTCATAGTCTTGTCCTCACCAGACAAAAGGTCTGCTCTTGCTTCTCCTGAAGTCAGTGGGAACTTTGCCGTCAGCTTCAGCGGTAGCTGGACCAGGGCCAAAATGTTAGCCACTCTGCTTCCCCTTAAGTCATTCCCAAACAATACTCCTTTGACTACATATCAAGCCTGAGGGGTCCTAGTTATCTTCTAACCCTCTCCTTTATATCTCTAGTATCTATGGATTCCATAGAGTAGGCAGGAACCGTTTGAACACAAGGGCCTTAGCCATCAAAAGTACTTTTCTTCCCCAGCCATGTTTTTTCTCAAAGGGAGTTTGTTACCAGTGCCTTTGGGAACAAGATGGGAAAAAATGAAAAGGAAATCGCACAGGTTTAAAGAGAAGCTGAAACAAAACACAGTAAGATAGCTTCTAACATTTGAGAACCAATGCACCTATAATGAAATTATAGGGAAAAAAACCCCTGCTGACACTGAAGTAGGCAAAATGCTAACTTTTTAAAATATACGTTGCATGCAAATACGATGCAAGCCACAAGGGTAAACTCGGCTAGATGTTCACGGGGTTTTGCAATAGACAGCAGTAAATAAGAAGAGGGAATCATATTTATTTAGGTAACTGCACAGTCCAACAAGTCCAAGATAGCCTCAGCTGATAATGAGTATCTTCCTAGACCTCCAACCAGTAATTGTGTTCCCCTTTAATTAGAGCCTCTGCTTGTCATCCTGTCCTACAAAGAGAAGCAGGGCTCAGATACGTAGTTTTCAGCCACAGAGGGGAACTCCACACCGCTGCGTGTGGTTGTACCTTACAGGTGCCACTGGGTAGAGCATGAAATGACTGCAGGAGACAATCCAACTGACTCAGACGTCCAAAACAAGGCTGTCCAAATTGTGACCTGCAATTAGAGTTGGATAACTTTGGCACTGAAGTTAATAGCATTTGTTAAAGCACTGGGAAAACCAACTCTGCTGCGTAGCTTTAGAGCTTTACTGCAAATAGGACTGACAGCAGATTTCTGTGTACTTAATGTTAAATACATTCACCATACACGTAAGACAGGAGGTAAAGCACCCAATATGCTCATTGGCAAAGCACAACAGCAAGTTCAAAATCAATAAATAACTGTGGGATATATTTCTATATAGCAAACAAAGTTTGGAATTTAACTTTGACATCATAAAGGTGATTTAGGAATGCCACCAGCATGTCCAGCCTGCCTCTTTTGTATGATTTCACTGTGATGCCGGAATGGAAAGGAAGGATGTAAAGAAAAACAAAGCAATCCAGACTCTAAAAATGATGGAGAGGGACAATAATTGTCTACAGAGAGATAGCTGAGGCTGCAAAAAGGACATCCAGGAGATGGATTTAGGATATTTTTTCCCTCAATATTCACTTTGCTACCCTACATAAACAACTTTGTAGTAAGCAATTCATCAGTCTCACCAGCATTTGCTGCAAAGATGGGGAGTGGTAAGTGTACATGTGTGCAAACTTATCTCTTTGATATATTTGGAAAAGGCAGTGAATACCCGATGAGCAGCAACAAATTCTGCCTACCTGCAGTTATCACAGACAACAAAACACATCTCAGATGGGGTTTCTGTGCCGGACTGCCATGGTGTCATTGTAGGAAGGCCCTGAGATATGTTCTGTGCAGATGACCCCACACTTGAGGCTCAGCTCAGTTCTGTGCCAACCCTACAGAGCTGGCTCAAGACCACGTACAGTCAGGAAGGGTCGATTTGTTCCTCCAGCCCTTCTTGACCCCTTCTCCAAACCACCTGTATTTATAATGGCCAGTCTTGCAGAAGTAGTGCAGTTTGCTTTTAAAGGTGAAGCGGTGCAGAGAAGAATACAGGGAAAGCCATAGCGAAGAGAGAAGAGCAGTGCCCAAGAGACATACACGTTCATGCAGCAGAGGAGCTCTGTTAAATATCGGCAGGAACCTGAGATACATCCTACTGCAACACCATGCTCTGCAGTAAGTACAAAGAATGACTTCAGACGTCTAAGTACGATCAGGCCATCTTCCAGTCCAACAGGAATTATTTTCTCTGCATCCGTATTTCACTTTGATTCATACCCGCCCTATGTGCTGGTGTAAGCCACGTGTCAATACACATGCTATTGTCCAAATTCCTCAGCTTTCCCCCTCTCTCAGACTGGCGTACCAGAGTGCCAGATTTACTGTTAGAAAAATCCCAGCATGACTACATTGTTACTTTAATTAATCAAGCCCTACCGTATGATCAGGGCATCTGGGAGTAATACGACAATCAATCCTGCAAGAAGGCCGTGCACATAGGATAGAGGATTTACATATGTCAGGAACGCATTTCCTCTGCAGCCCTTCGATTTGGTCGCAGGGAAGCACTTACAGCATCTTTTAGAGAATATTCTAATGGAAAGCTATCGTCTAGCTCTAGACCTGTCTGTGATAAACGGTATATAAATCAACTCAAGTATTTACTTTGCAGTTCTGGAGAAGTTAACGTTTCGGCCCTCAGTCTCCCTTTATACTGGCTATAGTTCAGAAGTGAAAGCCCCCAAAAAACTCTAAACACCTTCTTGAAAACAAAATTATAGTACAAATTTCCAGGATGTTTCTAGAAGTAAAACCTATGCTTTTATTCAACAGGAAGATATGCTACTGAAGCCCCAAATACTTGATTGACATTTTATATATTTAGAAATAATATATGCTCGTTTACATGTATTTTTTTTTCCTAAGATGCACAAGGCATTAAGTGAGAAAGGGGCTGTAATTGTACATGTTTGCTGTTTTGACAATTAGAACAATTCAGTTTCTATTACCAGAGCACTATTAATATAGGCCATGCTTGCTATAAAACCTTCATACTAAATCTCTGTGCACCTTATGAATTTCACGACATCTTTATATTAAAAAAGAAAAAAAAGAAAGAAAAGAAAAATTCTGAGATTCCTTTAGTAATAACAGCAAATAGTTCCAGCTTTCCACAGCTGCAGAAATTTGCTGTCCCTAGGGGTTTGCCATGGTACAACCCTTGCTTCCAATCAAAACAGTGACATAGTGGCCATGATTTACAGCCTACGGGGGCTTGATTAGGGAACAGCACACTACTGAGCAAATATTAAACAGCCAGACAGAATTTTTAATGTGCAGAGCTTTCTATCTTCACGCCACCTCCTCATACCTCCCTTTGCCCCCCAAAAGCCCCAAACAATTTCCTGCCCTGACAGCTAAGGGAAATGGGTGCCAGTATTTAAGAGTTCTCTGCCTTTGCTGTTGAGGTTACAATCAAAAATGTTCACCCATAACTGAGAATGGTTCTTTAAATAACTTTATCTTTACCATTTTAAATTAAAAATATCTGCACTGTTACGGTAACAGTAGTGCAACACTTGCGCTCTAACAAGGAACAATAATGATAGGGTTTGACATCGGACTAAAAAAGGCTCTCAGGTAAAATACAGTTTTCCTTACTGCATTTTACAGGGATATAAATACTGAGAAGAAAAAATGAAAAAATGGATAATTTATTTTTAAAACAGCCATTTGATACACGAAAGAAACATTTGTTTTTCTATGCTCAAGCAAAAAGTCTTGGCAGACTCTGTCTTTTTATTAGCATCATGAATAATGACTACCATGTGATGCCTTGTTGTTGTTCACATTAAATTTGCCTAAGCAGAATGAAATTGGAAACTATGTACAAGAATTTTCAAGAATTTTGATTTTATGGGAAAACAAGGCTTAAAACAGTCTACTGTATAATATGAAATCACTCACAATAGGCTGGCAATGTTTCGAAATTTAATTAGTTGCCAAGCTGTATTTCTTGGCACTGAGGTTTTGCTAAAGTCTAGCAACTTCATTCTGAGAAAGTTTCTCATTTACTGTGTAGGATCTGAGTAGCAAGAAAGTGATCCTGGTTCTTCAAAGCAAAACTAAGGCAGAGGAGTGCACAGAGCACGTGTTCTAATTTGACTGATTTTTTTTCCTTTTACTATGTATTTGACTGGGAGAATGGAAAGACACAGCAGCAGTTCGAGGGTTTGAGCTTCTGAAAAAGCCTTACATTGTATGCATGGTGATTTTTGTTTCCATGTTTAAAAAGCTGGTAACTATGAAAAAAAAGAAAACCGCAATGATGCCATAGTGATTCACCACTTGACAGAGATCTCAAGCCACAAATACAAACTGTACATGAAAATTTTATGAGTTACAGGGTTTATCAGTGTAATATTTGCAAATGTCACTATTCCTTATTCTGCAAACTGCAGGGACATATCTGGTGAGGGAAAAAAAAACAGCAATACTCCAACTCCTAGCTGTAATTCTAGTTCTAAATATATGGCTCAAAACTATTATTATCACACACGTTACATATTAAGTAAAATGCCTGAGGCTATTTGTCTGTCTACATTTAATCGGAGTCTATTTTTCCTCCTAAGAAACTAGTTTCTGAAGAGTCATGTTTTCCACCTCCTTTTCTCTGGAAGCTGAACCCAGTTCAGAACTATTTCATTTTATGCAATTTGCAGTCCTTGCACTCATACGAGAAGCTGTTTCCTTCCAACACGGTTATACAGTAAAAACACATCTGCATTTATGGAGTTAATAGCCTTCTTATTAATTTTACTCAGGCTCTTTTTTTTTTTTTTTTAATAGAAACCTAATGAAAACCATGTTTATGTGCTCAAAGGCACAGAGGAAATTCATTACTCTGAGGAATAACACACTCCACAAGTGAAATGAAAGTAATCTTATTTATGACAGGAAGAGGCCTTCACGAGACTGCACTCCACCACACTTGGCCTGATCCTGGCTGCACGAAAGAAGCTGCAAAGTCAGGAACCGACTTCATACGCGAGCCTCATCTCAGCAATAAACACATTTGCAGTTGAGTCCTACAAACATTCGGGATCTGCTGAAGAGGAAGCGTCCAGCATTTACTACAAACACGCTACGAGGAGAACGCGACGATGAGATAGGGGCACTGGGGATTCACCCCTTCCCTGCGGCCATCGGCTTCCCTCTGCTCCTCAGGCCCCGCGTGTCCCCTCAGGGCGGCACAGGCCTCATCCTGCAGCCAGCCGCTTCCCCACGGCACCTGGCATTGGTGAGAGTAACCAAGAGGGCCGTGGTTGTGTCCATCTGGCTGTGGGGAGAGAAGAGGGCTGTAAATACCCTCCGACAGAAGGTGTTTTTCTGTCCCACCCGCCTGGCCCGGCACACATCTGTGCACGTGTGTGTGTGTCTGCCTGACAAGGGGTTGCTGCATCCACCCCTGTGCGAGACCGCGTATTGTTCTTGGACAAAACTAAACCGAACAGAAAAATATTATTGGTGCTGTGAAAGCCAAACCTTATGTTCATCTCATTTCTGGAGGCTTCTAAAGAGCGCTTTCATTACGGGAAGCCGTGATGTGTGACCAGCTCGATGCCCCCACATGCGTTTGCAAGCTGTGACCCAAACTCACGTTCCACATTCCTTGGGTTTCCTCCCCAAGTTGCCTGAAGTACAAAAGGAAGGGGACACATCAGCTGTGCTCCATCGCCCATCTAGCAGTGATGCCTTTTGCCCACAAGAAGGCACTGTGTGCTCACAAATGTGCGCACGATGATATTTTTGGAGGTAATTGCCAGCTTTTTCACTCTTGCTGGCTTTTAGTACGGGCCCAGCACAAGATGTGTGGGTTTATCTAACGTCAAGAAGGACAGCTGCCTTTGTCTGACTGCAGATGTTTGGCCAGTTGAAGTTGGGAAGCTTGACCACTGCATGAGATAAGCTTTTTAGCCTTGCACAAGGAATTAACTGATATTCTTGTTTATCTTCTCTCTGAAAGCGACTTTCACACTGGAACAAGCTGGACAAATTAGAAGGTTTAGTTAAAGAAAAACATATTTAGCTATTTCTTTGCTATATTCCCTTTGCAATTACCGTATATTTTGCACAGGCAGTTTACTTCTTCTTCATGTGATCTAAATTCCTCATCTGCTTGATCCCACAACAAAACAATCTTTTGTTTACCATATTACAGTCATTTGTCATGGAAATCAATACAATATCCAAAATTTAGTCATATGAACATTTCTGGATCACATATGAAGACAACAGAGTGACATAGGTGGAGTATGTCTATTAAAAATAGACTTGGTACACGGTGAGTGCATCAGAAAAAGGTATTTTGGAAGAATGTAAAACCTTAAAAGAATATTAAAAAAAAAAAAAGCAGCCTAGTCTCAGTCCGACACATTTGAATATTCCTCCCAACAGGCAAGTCTTCCTTTAAATCATACGTCTCCTGTCGGCCAGGAGAGCAGAACTGGGGCTCTCCTCTTCCCTCGGTGAATGATCTATTTGCTGATGGAGATGAGCAAGGGAGTGGACAATCTCAGCAGTGCTTTTCTACAGCCATATTTTATTCTCCCCTTAACATGAACACAGAAAATCAGGAGCAGCTGCACTGAAGAAATGTAATGCTATTCTCTATGATGTCTACATGTCTCAAATTGTTGGAAGTGCCCTGCATGGGCCCAACTTCTCCACGACGGCACAGCTGAAGGCCAGCATGGAGCAATGGTGGTACAAACAGGACCACTGCAGATTTGCAAGATCTACTTTTGGGTAGTGTATGTATGCTGAGGCTGCTGCAGGATTCTGGATAAAACACTGTCTGAGCCTCATGAGCAATATGATAGATAGTGCCAGACACCCATTTGGGTTGGGGGAGCTGCCAGACTAGCTCCATACGGCCCAAAGATGTTGTACAGAGAGATCTGTCGACATTATCAGAATTGAATTAAGTTGAACTGGCAATAACAACAGAGATAGTATATGGAACCACTTGCTTTCTAGCTGCTGCCTCCTCTCCCAAATTAAATTAACCGCTCCCCTGCCCCAGCAGAAAGCTGCCTGCCCACGGCTCACACATCCTGCCTGCTCCTGGCTTGCAGGCACAGAGGTGACCCCATCTTCTGCCTTCCACACTTCCCACACCCACCCGAGCAGGCTTGTATCACAAAGCATAACCCATGCCAGTGCTCCATACTCAGAAAGGATAACATGGAGACGCAGTTTATAATAAATATGTTTGAACCCTTTCAAGGGGGTTTCAAAATGATATTTGTCAACATTTGCAATGCCTAAGTGCTCGCTCTTACACATGCAGTACGCTGATGTCAAGCATCTCAAAACATTAAAGATGAAGACAGATCAGTGAAAATGTCATCTTTAGGATCCACATCCTGCAGAAAGATAGGATCCACATTTAGCAGTCACATAACCTAACCCATGTACAGAGAGAGCAACGGGGCAAACGTCTCCTGCAACACAGGGTGCCAGCTGCAGTAGTCATTCCCCACCAACCATTTTCTCTCAAGGAAGAAAAATTTAGATTTACTTACAATTATTCCTCAGGTATTTGAGAACATGTCTGTTATTTATTATTATTACTATTTTGAATTATATGAGAAAGTTTGTAGGGAACAGGTATCTGAAAAGCAGTATTCCCCTGTAGCATTTGCAACTGAAGCTTTGTGGACCACTGCTTTTGAGAACTGCCTCTGCAAACAAGTTTTATTTTACCACTCGGGCACCGACCTTGTATCTGGGCTCAGCACTGGAGCAGGGCCACTGCTTGTAAAATCTGTGTAGCTTTAATTCACCAAGGTAATACTTCTTGGCAGAAAGAGTATAATTTATCTTCGCTTTGATGGGTTTCTGTGTTAACTCATCAAACTTAACCACCAGGGCACCTGGACGCTGCCAAATTTTAAGCATACAATGAGACACCTAGACTGAATGAGCTGTGTGCATACTAAACTGGATTTAAATATGCCAAGCTATAATAATGTAGTAACACAGTAAATCAGATATGATGAAGAAACTCTGAGGCTACACAAAGACAAATGTGAGGCTGGATTCTTTCATCCAGCAAGGTTATCCCTTCATCCAGTAAGGTTACCCCACAGCAAGTGATCACAGCAAAATGCTCTGAATCAGGAGAAGAAATGTAACCGAGGAACTTTCCTTCACCCTGCATTAGCTGTCCAGCTCCTTTGGCATACAGGAGGGAGATGATCCAACCACGATTTCGGAAAGGTGGGTGCCATGAAAGAGCCTTGTCTCAAGCTGTAGGCAGTTGCACTGAAATACAAATGCACAGAGGAGGTTCTTTGAAGTACTCCCTCACAGCTGAACATCTGATTACAACTTGCAAATGCTTTAGGGTTCACAGGTTTCCTTCTCTGTGCCTTTCCCAAACACACACAGCCTTGAGGGTGATGCCAACCACAAGTTACTGGCACTCTTTCAGACCCCTATCAACCCCTCCATTAACTGAAAAACAGGCAAATTCAAGCTAACAATTTCAATCCTGCTATTTTCCTTACGGTTAAAATAGGCATTTCCTGAAAACAGATCTCTGCGTTATCTGTCCTGAAGATCATATGTAAACTCTTGAAGAATATTCAGGAAATATAAATATAACAAAACTCATGCCAGTCTGACTTTGCTCGTTAATAAGTATGTTGAGCATATGTTTATGCATAACTCTGAGGTTGTACTTGTACAATCAAATTAACCTTTGGACTGCTGGTGTTCAGCCATAATTTACTGCATCTAGTTTTCAATTGCATATACAGTGCTGCTAATACTACAGAAATACTACCCCGTAAGAATTGTAAGGCCTGATAACACAGCTGATAACAGAGCAGAGCATTTCACTTCCACTACAAAAATATAATTATCATTGTATACCCATAATCAGTTGTGTCTGCAGCAGAGGAAAAATGTCTTTATTTGCAGCCTTTGCTAAAACTCCGTCTAGAAATACTGCGATGGGGGTAGGAGGGGAGGCGCGGAAGGGGGAGAGGAAGAGACAAGTCGGTAACTATCCCCAGACACTGATTTAATTTAAAAAGGCAGTAGCTTGGGCCACGGCATTGTTCCTGCGTTCCCCAAGTTAGTTCCACACTGCTGCTAATTACTGCCTGAATGCAATGTGCTGCGCACAGGCTACAGAGGTCACGTCTCCGGAGCCTCCCCCCGAGGGACACGATCCTGCTGAGCGAGCAGAGGGCCGCTCTTCCCACACCTCCGACGAGGAGTGCTGGGGTGCAAGAGGCAGCCCCTGTCCATCCGAGCCACATCCACGGTGACGGGACTTGACAAGAACTTCCCCTCACCCAACTGAGCACCAACAGCACGTCTAATACGAGGAGACACGGGTAGTCGCTCCAGACTAGCCCGTGTACTTTGAGCAGCCATCTCCACCCGCTGTGTCCATACGTTAAACCAACAAGCAGGATCTCCCTGACCCCAGTCTTCCCGAGGATAACAGGCATGGTGGCAAAGGCTTTCAGCAGGACACGTTCAGCAGGACTATGTTACGAATAAAACTGCATCTGCCTGTGCCACAAAACCCACTGCAGCAGACGGACACCCAACCCAACTCCTACATTCACTGCTGTCTCCTCCAGCTTTTTCCACACTCACCCTGTGCTTGGCTGCAGCTGGGAACATGCCTTGTTTTGGGGCAAGTGAAGGGGCTCTGGGTGCGCTGCACCAGCGCAGCGAGGGGCGGCTGGCTGTGTAAGAGCCAAGCCACTCGTACAGCCCCGGGCAGAGGAGCGCAGGTAGGCTGCCTTCTCTCACCCCAAATGTTCAACGGGCTACGTTAAGAATAAAGAGGGAAAGGCTCTTCCCTTCAGATTTTGACATACTACTACTCTTTATTACTCTCATTCTCATCACATCTGAGCTTAAAGTTTGCTGGTTTTGCACACATCCTGAATTTGGACCAATTTATCTGCTTATTTTGTCCACTCTTGCTGGTAAAAAAACCAAACAAACAAACAAAAAACTTTTTACACCAATGAGATTTCATGTTAATTCTGGGGATAGAGGTTACTGAGAAATTTTGTTCTCAGTTAAAGCCGATCTGTAGAAGTACCTAAAGGTCCTATCATGCTTAAAAACAAAATTTGGCTCTCAAAATGAGTGTCATGGTCCCTGCGTGGCAGTGTTTCCATGGTCTGGTGCGTATTCATGTTGCATAAATAATAACCACCTCTTTCCATATGAAGCCCTGTGAGCAGTGAATTTCAACTTCAATCTCAAAAACAACACAAAGCAAGGCAAAAATATGCTGTTCATGAAGATAAACAAAGATGACAGAGGTAATGGAATAACAACTGTGAATGGTGTTTCTTCTCAGATTTCAAAAACGCTGAGCTGGTCTTCCTTTGGCATGTGCTGCATTGGCTGGCAGGGAAAAGAAAATCTTCCTTTCCATTAAATAAACCCACTATTTTATTACAGTTAATACTAAATGGAAGAACACCAGAAGATGTAGTTTGCTGTAATTAACTTAGAAATTAGCTTAAAATAAACCCTGTGATGCCGTTAAAATGAAACAATCCTCCACAACCAAGTTCAGTATTGAACTTTAAAATATTAGTTCTAGGAGAGAGAAAATTCAAAAAACTCAATAAACCATTTCCCTTTCAAATAATCTTTTAATAGCACAGGAATTTCTTACCAAAGCAATGCATCACCGCATGGATGTTTTGATAAAGATGTTGTTTTAATCGCTTGCTATTACTTGAGGCACATATGGCACGCTAAGGTGTGTGCTTAAATCTGATGTTCTCAGCACAGAACTGTGAGGGTAAATCTGCAGTGACTTGTTGTGAAGAGCACAGCTGTGTTCTGAAGCTTTTGGGCATGCCACACTGGGCTTCCAGTTCAATGTGTGCTCAGCACATCTGACAAAAAGCTGTATATTTTTTTCCCGTTTCTTACTGAAAAACAATAAAAGAATGCCCGTTGCATAATATTTTGCTCCTTCTGTAGAAGAAACCTCACACAATAGAGTTTGGTTCCTTCAAAAGTGCAGTTTCTTTCCACTGGTGTAAATCATCACAGTCCCATTTTGCTACAATGAAGACCTCGGTGCCAAGAGACGCAAGGGATGGCCCGCTGTCCTGCGAGGCGGCTTGGCACGGGCACCCCGAGATAGGAACCGAGCGACACCTCTTGGCGAGCGGTGCCAAGACGGCAGCTGGAACCCATTACCCAGCGGGGCAAATCCCGTCTGAGCAGCTGAGTGCCAGGATCCCAGGGTATGAAATCAAGGAGGCTCACAGGACAGCACCATATTAAAACACCAATCTTCATGTGCTGCTGAGCTTGGCTTTTGGGGTTTCCAGGAAGTTTTGCTGGCTGTTGGAAGCACTGCTATCATTTCATTCTTTTGATATTAATATGAAAGGAGATATTCCCTTGGCAGCTTGGCTTTGGACTGTGAATGGTCTTCTGGGAAAAAAAAAAGTCAGCCAAAAGTACTTCACAAAATAAAAGAAGTGAAAAAGATCATTTTAAAGTCATAATAATTCCGGGAGATACTCAATTTTTGCAGCGTGCTGTCATCGATTTCAGTGGTGAGCGAGAGTGCTTTTTACCCCGAAGAATCTGACAGCTTTCTCCCATTTATTGCTCTAATTGCTGGGCAGACCTAGGTTTCAGCTAACCATCCCCCCTCCTTTTGTTTTAGTGAACAGAGTTTAAATTGATTAATTCTGTATCTTGCCTATAGGTTGCAATGGAATTCCTCCCTTTCCTTCCCTGTTTCTGAGTACAAACAAGTCCAGCTGAGAAGCGCTAACCTCCTCCATAGCTTCCCAAGGATGGGAAGGAAAACAACGAAGCAAGTGAGATCTGTTTTCATCCCAGAGCTAGTAAAGATCTCCTACCACTGCTCAGGAAATGCAGATCTTAGCCCAAGGTAAAACTGTTTTGTATCTCTGTTGTGACATGACAGGTTTGCAGGCATTTTGAAGAATTATGACGTAGCGAGACTAGAGATAAGTAATTCTGCTCCAAGGAAATTTTCTAAGCTGATCATGTTATAGAAAGGCTTCACTCCAAACATTTAAGCAAGCTGAAAGGTGGGAACCACGTAGATGACTGGCTACTACTGGAAAGCAATTCAAAACTTATTTAAGGATGGTTTGGAAGAGAAAGACTTCTGTTAGGAACAAGGAGTTAAATAGGGTCTCCAAAAGAAGGGAACGGCACCAATCTGCTCAAGAAGAGCCCCCTGCATCTTCACTTACACAAGTCCAAGGCGCTGTTTTCCATCTGCAGAGCCCTTCCTCATGCTGGTCCCAAAGAGCTGCTCCAAGATCACTTGTCAGCCTTCAGCAGGCGCAGTGGGAGCCTGCGGGGAGGATGGCACATGCCCCATGGGGAACAAGACACATGTGGCAGCCACCAGCAGCGTGAATCCCCATGCCAGACCTGGGGACTGCCACGCATCTCCTGGCCATCCGGATGGAATACAAACACCCTCATTTCCTACTTAGGTATTCCCCGAAATGGAAAACGCAGGCTCCAAACCAACCCTGCCTGCCAGAACACCAACCCGTGAAATGCCTTCTGCTCCCTGCTTACGTTATCTCGACTTCTGTAAGGCCCTGGGACACAACAGCCTGGAATACGCTGCGGGCTATTCACTAAGTGTATAGCACTGAACAAACAAGCAGATAGAAACCTGTTGTTTTCAGGGTCCACCAGACATGACCAAATGCTAGCTGAGGTTTTGTCAAATCACTCCCAAAGTGTCTCTTGTGTGGACATCAAATCTCTCCCGAGGAGTCTCCTGGGGCACAAACTTTGCTCTCACAGAAGTCTGGGGAAACCCACCCCTCCCACCGGGCGGGATGGGAGCCAGAGCAGGTCCCAGCTATCATACTCCACCAGTGGATGCACAATACTCTTAGCTATTTAGTTGCTGGTTTTCCCTCTTTTATGTGAGGAATTTTTCATGAATGCTTTTGTGTCTGATCTTGTAAAACTAAAATTTTCAAAACTCGAGTTCAATTTAAGACACACACTATAAGCTTTCAGTTTGGTGAGATGAGAGTGACACCGACTTACCAGCTACTGGCCTTGTCTAGCGTGTATCAAAGGCGATAAGGACAAAGGCTGTTTAAGACGCAGTACGGTCCATGCCTTAGGTGGTTCTGCAGTCATGCTGTTTTACTTTGCATGTTTGTAGCAAGGGGCGAGTTATATTCCCCAGTGGAGGTGGTGCTCCAGCCATAGCCCAAAATTAAATTAAAGTGAGAAGCACTGTTTGTTTGTGTCTGGGTCAAGAACTGTTGCAATCAGACCTTACATTTCATGAATATGATCAGAAACAGATTCTGTTTGGGCTTTTGTTTCTTTTTCTTTTTTTCTTTCCTTTTTTTTTTTTTTCAAAATGATTTTTTTTTGATTGCACTGAACTTTTTTTTTTCAGTTTTCACAGAAGGGATTTTCTAGAAATACAATCTCTTCTGTAAAAGAAACCCACAGGCTAAAATATGAAAATAGTCTCCTCCTTTATGAAAACATTGTGCACAAGTTACTCCGACCAAATTCTACTCTGTTCTTGCAGAATTTCTATGCATATTCTTCCAACATTGAAGAAGCCTATGAAATTTAAAAGTCACAAAAAAGCCCCAACCAAACAACACAATGGAATAGTGGACAATAGTATATCCTGCTTCGTTTCTGTTCATTTGATCATAATAGTTGGCTCATAAATGGTTGCCTTGGGATGCAAGGAATTGCAGAAGCTTCTGAGAGCTCAATTCTTTCTCCAAATTTGTGCGCACACGTGTAATATTGCTCCCAGAAATTATAAAAAGAAACAGCAATGACTTTCCCTCCGTCCCTAATTTTGTACTCAATGTCTCCCTGTCTGTGATCTTGACATTTGTCTGTTTGTTTATCGACATATTACAAACTTGCCAATAGTTTGGCAGACCGAGAGTAGAATCAAATCAGAGTTAAGGTTATACTGAAAAGAAATCCAGATGTACTAGATAATGCTTGCATAGTTAAGCATTCAAACCACTGTAACTCAGCACTGCTCTTATTCCATGCTACACTTCTGATTGCACTTAAAGCATCTGCAAACCCAAGTTGACTTTAAACCTATTTTTAAGGATTCTTTTTTCCCCCGATTTCATTTCATGCCATTACCAAAGGGAGTTAAGACTGCTTCTGTTTACATGCTCAGATTACTTCCAAGGGTGACTATAGCTCTGAATTTAAGGTTTATTATCATTTAACATGCTTGATTTGAAGAAAACTGCATAATCGCTGCAATTATTTTATCCTTGTCTTTCATAATTAATATTCTGTAAACATTTCTGTGTTAATGCATTATTAATAATGTCATACACAGTATTTCTGTGGTTTGAAGATATGCAATAACAGCCTTATAAACATACATACTTTGACATTATTTTTATGTGCATATTCACTGCTATATCAAAGCAGATGGTGTATGTTCCCCAACTAAGAGAAGCTTATAGTTAGTCAGGGGACCTCTGGAGCAGTGCAAAACGTTTAAGATCAAAGAGCAAATCTGGCCCCTAGTACGTCAACTGGAACTTGACGGCAGTAGCTGTGCAAGATTGGCATTTACTGAGAGGGAAGGCAGAGAGTCCCCTTGTCATGATGTCTTGGGGCTTTAGGAGCTTGTGATTCCCCCAGAAACATTGCCTTAACGAGCAGTGAAGCAAAAGCCAACAATGCTGTGGGGAGCCTTTCAAACACCAATGGTTAAGCTGGTGTGCAACACACCAGAGCAACAGCAACCAAGCTGCTTAATTAAAGGCAACTCTTGATGTGAATTATTCCAACCCTGATTTCTCCAGGAACTCCTTTCTGCAAGGTTTGGTGTATGTTTAAGTACAAGAAACTTAAATGCATGTTTTAATTTATAAACTAATCCGAGAATTTGACTGACATTAACAGAAATGTAGTTTGAATGAGTGTCATTATGGAAGGGGTGCAACCTTTACCGTACTTGCCAAATGAAGAGGCTCAACTTAAATACAATACAGTACTTGACTTTTCTTCGCAATTATTCTGTATTATTATAATTTTTTTTTTTTTTGGTCTTCTGAGAGCATCAGGAAACTAACCAGTTGGCTTAGCTCAAGGGCACAGAAGCTCGTACAGTGGAACACGCAGACTCGGAGCAGCTCACGGAGTGTTTAACACAGCATTACCTGCCTACATAGTTCTGCTTTTAAAGAAATACATTCTTCTGGAAAATAGCTCTGCATGACTCTGAGCTCTCATCTCCGAGATACCAGAACTGACCAGGTAGTCTATCACAAGAAGCTGCAAACAAACAGCTTCCGAAGTAGTTCAGATCTCATCTCAAACATTTGAAACACACAGAAAGATTTCCTTACTCATACAGCAGAAGCTGCATGGACCAATTTCACCATATAACAGCTTCAGGCAAAGCTTAGTTGAAGGCAATTTCGGTAAAAGTAATGGCTGCACTAGGAGGAAATACTCAGGCAGTTATGTCTGAACTGCTTAAGCCTGTGCCAGGCGTCTTTGCTAGTAACTGTTTACATCCTCGGTTCATCAATTTTTACAATTTCTTTTAGGCTGTCAGTCTTCATGAGCTACAATAAGACTGCTTCTGTAGTATGGTGGCCACCAAAGTGTTCGCTATGAAAGCTTTTCCAACTTCCTGCAGTCCATCAAGGATGATGATTGGCATGAAATACAGGCCAGGAATAAGGAAAGAAATTTTGGTCCCACTGAGGTCACAGAAATTTGCCATCAGCTTTAGTGGATTCAGGATTTTAATTACTGCTTCCAGGCCTTCTGGAAAAAAACAAAACAAAACAAACTCCACAACACACAACCTTATTGTTCTGAACTTTTAAAGGATATAAATTGTAGTCTATTAAATATGAAGTCTTCTTTGAGGTTACTTAACTGCCTTTCATTAAAAGAAAGAATAAATAAAGGCCCACCGATTATGAGAAATTAGGTAAAAAAGTACTTTTTCATTTTTGGAGGAATAAAGATACTAAGACTTGGTAAACAACTACCTAAGATGTACAGTGCATTTTCTAATGTTTCATGAGAAGTTTAACATGTGGTCTTAAAGAAACACATGTACACCAGCTGCACTGAAACAAAAATAAACTTGAGAGCTCAAAGGACCCATTCGAAGGTACCTTTTAGGTCAATCATCTGCGAACTAAGACTCTGATTCTGTACTACTTAGTCAACTGAAATCTCCATGTTTCCAGCTGTTGGCATTAATGGCTAAGTAACATCTGAAAAGTCTCCAAGACAAAGAACCTCAAGTACCCGAGTCGATGGCAGCATGGCACCACAGAGCCACCTGGGCCTGCTGGAGGACCTGAAATACTTGGCTTTGAAGGTGAACAATGCAAAGGTGGCTAAGTACTCACATAGCAGTGACGAGAATACACTTAATAAAGCTAATTGGTTGATTAGGGAGAAGGAAAAGAAATGAAGAAATGAAGAAGAAAGAAGATCACAAATATGATTTTCAGTTTGATAAAGCAAAATGCTTGTCTGAAATCCTCCCCACTCCTCAAATGAGGAGAGGGGCAGGTATACTTCATTACCACCCCCAGTCCTGGTCCCACCAAACTTGTACCTGGCACAGCCTCAGTGATGTGTCTGGCTTCTTCTCTTGATCCTCCCCATCCTAGCTACCACTCGTGACTGGGCCAGCTCTTGCACGGTTTCCCAGTTATGACCAAAATCCCACACTTCTCTTTGAATTAAGCCCACGACACGCAGTGACTTTTAAACAAGTTTTCTAGCATTTAAACACGACTTTCTAACTTACTGCTCTACAAGTAATATAGAGCAGGTCTCCATGAAACTCCGCATTTCCAGTCCAGGTAAATGGATTAACTTTTCAGCATTCATCTAGCACAGCCCTGGAAGGATCATTACACACAGCCCCATCCAGCCAGCACTGCTGCCAAATCAGTGCTGAATATAAAATCAGTTCAAGCTGGGGCTGCAAAAGGCACCAAAGGCTTGCCAGCCGCAGGAAATCTAGGAAAGAGGGAAATGTGCTTTGTGCTGTCAAAGAGCAAGGGCGAGCCAACACAATGGTGAACGGCTCTCAGAGCAGGGCTGAGGTTTGAGACCCCGCTGGGGTGCCTAGGGAAGGGGCAGGCATCACCACAGCACCCATGGGGGTCTGCAGGGGGTGACAGTGAGAGGTGAGCAGGGGGGACGCTGCTCACTCCATCAGGGTTGCTGCTGGGACAGGTTGAGGTAACCCAAGGTGTACCTCTGAGGCCTACGACTTAATATAATCGTTGTCTGTAGAGGAGCATGTCATCAGCATCTCATCTTCTACAAAGCTATGAACTGGGAAGTTTTCAAAAGCATTTTGTCTTCATAAGCATCCTCTCAGGCCTCCCCTTGATTCATACTTAGAACAAACAAACGTGCTCTCCATCAGGAACAGAACAATAGCAAGGGCTAATTTTTCCATGCTGTGAAAGTCAAAAACACTGAATATTCAATCTTCCGTTAAATTTTAAGATAACTGTGAGCAGAACTTGTCTATTTTCAAACAGATTTTCTTCACAGCCCTGAGTCTGCCAGGCTTATGGATCCTGCGCTTCTTACTGTAGCTGTAGCAGAATTACTCTTACCCTGTCAACTGAGAAGGTCTGCTTTGTCTCCTTCCAGGAGGCAGTGAAATGGCAGTACTTTTATCATCTTTGCAGGATGAAAAAAAAAGACAAGTGAATTTTTAAAAGTACCTCCTATATCCACATAACCGTTTTGCCTTTTTTTTTTTTTTTTAGCGTTAAACTCTAAGCATTTGTTTCCCATATTCTAGAAAGGATTTTGTGCAGCATATACCTTTCATGTACTGCTGCAAAATTTTAGTTTTGTATACTCAGACACTCAGCAGTTAAAAGGATTTAAGATTTACTGTTTATGCTACAATAAAAAGCAGAAAAGCAAAGTTTCCTAGAACAACCTAACAATCAAACAAATGGTAATTAGGTTTAATTATTCTCTTGCTGCACTGCTCTTCAAAAAGCCCTTGTGATTACGTATTATCAGTAGTAACAGACATGAATTGCTGCTTAAGTAATTATAAAAATACAAAGTTGCAGAAAGTTATTTCCTCCAGCAGCTAATTTTTATAAATCATACTGTTCATATATATTCCTCCTGAGCACACGATGAGATTTTATCCATTTTATGTGCCTGGACTGCACTATTCCTCCTTCCAGCACGAAGATAAGCTAGCCAAACATCCAGGCTTTTGGCCATTCAGGCATATGGCTGCACCTGTTCATCAACAATAAATGTCTAGCGGACTGAAAGTTAATCTACAAACAACCAGAATACAAATACCATGAGCAGAGATAAGGCTTTGAATGCACAATTTTGGCTGACACGGGATCACACCAAGAGCTGAACAGGTACCAGAGAAGGAGAAACAGGCAATGGGGACAAGAGATGCTGGGAGATGTCATCAGCCAAACCAAGACTTCATAATCAAAGATCCCATGTGAGCTGCCAGGAGTTCAGTGTAAACCACATGTAAATGTATCATGTTCATGCACGTCTCCAAGGGCTGTTTAATGTTTTTGTTCCCTGCGTTTCTGCATGTTCTACAAATAAATCATCATGCATTTAGGAACTGCGTCTGGCCTCCCCGCTTCCCTAACTCCAAAACATTGCTGTTGCCAGTGCTACCATATGATCAAGAAAAGCACCATCTGCCTCTTCCAAATGTGGTCTTATTCATTTACCACTTCCACCTTACAGTTTGCATATGCTGCTTGTCACATATTTGCTCCTTTCCCCCAAAGTTCTCTTCAAAGCACAGAAAAAGAAAAAAAAAGCCACCAAAATGACATACCACATGTTAGCCATGATGCAATTTTTTTTTCAGGTTAGCAGACGGTGATTAAACTGTCCTTTTTTGTCTCTTGCATGCCATCATCGCTTCAGATATGCATGCAAAAGCTTTTCCCTTTCATTGCGAGTTTTTGCTAATGCATTTCAGAATTTTCCCAACAGGAACAAGCACTTTCACTGAACTCGGAGAGCATTTTCAGCATCGTTTTGCAGCATTTGCTCTCAACTGCAGTTTCTTCTGGTGCTCAGATGTTTGAAAGCTTGCAGACGCAACTGGCAGAAGTGCCATTCCTTCTAAATTTGGGTAGGTACCAGAACACACCCTTTTCATGGTCAGAAAATTGCTGCTGTGTCTGGACGAAGCAAAGAAGAAAGAAACTTACAGCTTTTTTTTCATCTCTGGAAGACGTATGCCAGAGCAGTTTTGAAAGTTTCCCCTGCTGATTCTTACTTTGCAGTAAGGGACAGAAGAGGTTGTTGCAGGCAGCGAGTATCCCAGTGCATACATGGCAAAGGCACAGCAGGGAATGGCTGTTTTACTTTTAGTTCAGAGAAGTTCACTACGCAGAGACAAACGTGAAACTAAAATTGTGAAATCTGTCTTCATGGGTGGAGAAGCAACATTATCGTTGCTGTATCTGTGCCATACAGCTCCACGTATCCAAGACCAAACCATTCACACCTCAAAGAATTAGCAATTCTGGCACTGCAGGACGCGAAAACACAAACATTACAGAACCTGTGATGTAACACAACAGCAGCGTGATAGGTCTTTGATCCACCGATATAAAAAGAAGCCTGGGTATCCAGAATGCTTTTGAGAAAGCTGGCATTGAGGTGCTGGTGTCCATTCTGGTAGGGTGAGCTCCTGTGGGCAATGCACAGGGCCACCTGCACCCTGTGCACCTCTCCTACTGCCTCTAGGACCCCCTGAGCTCAGCCCCAGGTCATACAGGGAAGGTCCATCTCAAGCCATCTCCAGGTGATTTTGTTGCTGGGTTTCCACTGTTTTCTGGAAAAAATATCTGGGCCATCTAGAGCTTGTCCACAAGATGCTACCACATTGTGCCCATGGGCAATACAGGCCCATCTTCCTCTGCTGGCACAGCCCAATGCTCATCCACAGCCGTCATGTTTCTGTGCATGGTTGGCACCTCAGCCTCACATTTAGTGCAAACATCAGCAAGGCATTAATGATTTGGAGAATGGACAATACAAAAGCTAAAACATCAGAGAGAATGCCAGGCACAAGCACTCCCTCTCAGCAGCCATTTATCAGCAGTGCTAACAATCAAACTGGTACCTCTCTCTCTTGCAAGCAAGGCAATGGAGGATAATCTTTTCATACATAACAAGACTATAAATCAAACAGCTTATTTTCTGGAATTTTTCATCTCGATGGAGAAAAATCTACAGAAAGAAATCTTACCTAAGTATTCCCAGATCTACAAGTCTGCCTTCCTGGCAAACCTCTGCAGTTCGGCGGCCATGAGGCTGTAGACTTACATGAAAAGTCTTCAAAAAGCTATGCTCACCTATCTCAGGAAGAGAAGAGAAAGAAGAGGAACAGAGGAGGGAACTATATTTAAGAAACCAGTCTCCAAAAGCTAAGCAACTCTATATACCAGACTACATCCAAATCAAAACTACAGGGTGAAAAGATATGAGGGAAGTTTTGCACCTTTAAGGAAACAGTAACAAGAAACAAGCATAAATTGCCCCTATAAAGTAGAAAAACTAGCCCAGAAAGAGAGCCAATGGCTAAATCACGAGGCCTTCACTGGCTTCAGAGACAAGAAGTCACGGGGAGCACAAATCAGCTCTGATTGCACACTGGAACAGGCTCCCCAGGGAAGTGGTCACTGCACCGAGCCTGACTGAGTTTAAGAAGCGATTGGACTGTGCTCTTAGTCACATGGTCTGAACTTTTGGGTAGACCTGTGCGGTGTCAAGAGTTGGACTTGATGATCCTTAAGGGTCCCTTCCAACTCAGGATATTCTATGATTCTATGATTCTATGATTACCAGAGATGAAATACAAGCACACGGGCAAAATCCAAATGCACAAAGGTGGTTTTGATGTCCCCTGAGATGTACAGCAGAAGAACATTTGAAGGAAGGAAGAAGTGACAAGAGGAAAGGACGGAAGGAACTGCACGGAGATAACAATGAAAATTAGAGATCCTGCTCAGTGCAAGGGAAGCCTATCCACAGGTATCACCGAGAATGTTAATGGGTGTGATGCCCTTTTGCCACAGCCTTTGCTAGGAAAGATAACATAATCAGATGGTTAAAATGATCACAGACAGACTAGAGGAAAAACAGACTAGATAAGTTAAGATGTTTTTGTGTCAGCTGGGCCAGATGAATTGCACCTGAGAGAATTTCGAGAAGCCAGCCAACTAATCACAGACCCATTAGAGGCTTTCCTTGAGGCGGCACAGACGACGGCTTTACAAGACGAAGTTTTACAAGACCAGCAGAAGGCAAGCATAGCGCCTGTCTTTAGAAATGGGAGTGCAAGAGCAGGCCAGGCTTATGAACAGCACCCCAAGACTGCAGGGAAAGCATGCCTGGCGCTGGGAGCTACAGGCAGGAGCATCACGTAGAAGCCACACGAAATCACCTTATCCTCTGCTCCGCAGGGACACGGCTCCGCTGCGGTGCTGCTCCCGGCCTTGACCACTGTGAAGAAGCACGTGGAAAACCTGGAGGTAGTCCAAAGCAAAGCACCCAAAATCACCGCAGAGCTAGCAAGCGTGATGTATGAAGAAAGCGTAAGAGACCTTGATTTGTTTAGTCTGGGGCAGACAAGAAAGGAAGTGACAGGGCAGCATTTTTCAAATACTCTTCTCAGCCACCCTCTAGCTAACAGAAAAAAAAAACCTTTTCTGTGTGCACTGAGGCTAGGGTTAAGTTGCAGGAAGATTTAAGATACTGGATATTAAGAGAAACTTGTGTAGTAAGAGGAGTTAAGCACTTGATTCTCCAGGGGAGTTTTGGAAACTCTTTCCCTGGCAGTTTTTAGGGACTAGACAAACATCTGGCAGGAGTGGTTTAGGTAGCACTGATCCTGCCCTGGGTCAGGGGGAGGCACTGAGGGATGTCTCAGAGTCCTGTCAGGCTCCTTTTCCTGTGGTGCACAGCACCTGGGACTCAGGGGCATGGTTTGCCTTCCCCTCACCTCTCTGGACACACACGTGCACATTAACACACACACTCCTCAAGCAGATCCGTTAGCTAACTAACACGTAGATCAGTGCTACACATCCTTAATCCAGCTTATGGACCTAAACCGAGTCTGGCAGGCAGAGGACAAGGAGCCTGGGCGATAGGTTTGCACTGCTGGTGGGGAAGGACATCGGCCTGCAGCTAGGATTTCCCCCCAGGATGACCAAGCGGCCCTACATGGAACAGGAACACGATATGCCAGGCGCAGCAACCTCTACTGGTTCCAGATGTGCTCCTAGTGAACTTGGCAGTAAAAGTCTGGTAAAAATTTGTCAACGTTGTAATCTAACTAGAGGATTTGTCGTAATGAGGAATAACTTTTACAGAATGTTCTTGGTCCAACCTGACACGTTGATAAGCACGGGTACAGCAACAACACTTGTCCTGGCCCTTTGAAGTTTCACTGCTCACAAGGAAGACCTGCTTGAGCTTGGAAAAACATTTAAAGGACTCAATTAAACTTTTGCTTAGTATACTAAGTGGATGGCATAGGTGGTACAATTTTGTAAGACAGTTCTGGAATGGGAGAAAACAAAATCATTACTCCAGAAATTAGCCTGGGAGTCAGGAAACACTATTTCTAGCCCTGGTTTTGTCACCATTCCCTTTGTTTTCTTGGATGCCTCACAGTCCCTGTCTCCATCTGCGTGTGCACAACGAGATGAAAGCAACCACTGGTCTTTGTACAGAATTTTGGGGTGTGAGATGGGAAGTATTGAGTCCAAGTCCTGCATCTAATGAGTGAATCCAAGGGTGTTACTGATTAGCTGGATTTTGCCAGCATCTTACAGGCATGAAGAAGAGGATGAGACCTTCTTCCCTGCACTGCCATCATGTAAAGCCCTAATGTGGCACGAGGCAGTCCTACAGCTCTTCACTTTCTCAGGGAAGATGTGCTGCTACAAAACTGTGACAGATTAAGACTGCCCTCCAAGGCACCTCTTCACAACTGCTGGCATGCGGAAAATGCTGGCAGAAGAAGAAGCTGACGCAGAAATGCTAAAGAACTTCATGCTCCTTTCAGCAGGTGCTGCATTAAGTTAGGTATGGCCAAGCTTGTTTTGCTTACACCAGAGGACAATCCCATCCCCAGAACAGTCCAGCAGCTAGGAAGGCAAAGGAAGATGCAAAATTCCTCATCATGTTTTGACTTCTGTCTCTGCTTCTTAAGAGCAACAGCCCCAGATTGCACCCAGTGTACATCCATTCTTCATTTGGGTAATTTTGTGACAAAGCAAGATATTTTTTTTCCTTTTTTGTAAAAAGAGATTTGGTCAGGGAAAGAAAAAAAAAAAGACACTGATTTTCCTAGACATATATATGTAAGGTAGAAATATAAAATTGTGGCCACAAAGGACGGAAAATTCCTACAGAGCAGTCCTTCCTTTTTGCCAATAAATATAACACCAGGGAGCAGGATGAACAAAAGGATGCGTGCCTGCTGCAGGTGGGATATCTGAAACCCCTCATCTCAAGTCAGATGTAGCCATGTCCTTCTGCTAGAGGAACTCTCATGGTAGGGGGGAATAGGTTTGGTTTTCTCATCAGTAAGGGGAGATGATTCTCAGGAGAATCCTCAGTCTGACTAACTCTTTAAGAAACAACAAAAACGGAGCCCTTAAACTGAGACAAGAAAGAGGTGAATGTTTTTCAGTTCATGGTAGATGGCAGCATTCTGTAAGGATGGTGACCATACAGAGACACCCAGAGGTAACCGAATTGTGGGACACATTCTCAGGTGGATTGAAACATCACAGATGCTCTATAGATACGTGGAGCTACACCACCTTATTCCTGTTAAGAATCTGCCAGTTGTTCCACACTGACCTACCTGTCCACCTGAGATTAAAGTGCTAAGACATTCAGATGATGTGATGACAGCTCCAAAGACAAATGGAAATTGTGCTGTTTACTTGAAAGCTCATCATCATTACTTACTACTTATGCAGCACCAATAGCATATACTTGGGGACTTAACCAAGACTGCCAACAAGC
The DNA here is from genome assembly GCA_011075105.1 of Heteronetta atricapilla. Taxonomy (NCBI): domain Eukaryota; kingdom Metazoa; phylum Chordata; class Aves; order Anseriformes; family Anatidae; genus Heteronetta; species Heteronetta atricapilla. The sequence goes on along the minus strand of CM021734.1, from coordinate 68,589,010 downwards.
CAAGCTTTGAGATCAGCAACCATCTGCTGCTGTTGTCATTCTGGTAGGTGAGCAAAGCTGTAGCCTCTCTGTTCAGTTTCAGTAAATCTGTAAACACCAAGAGTGGAGTAAAACCATTTCTAATGCTAGGCTTTGTGCCCCAGCTTTCTACGTAATGAAGTGAAAACAATGCATCAAGGTTTTTGGAAAGGTGAGTTACTGTCCTGAAGGGAACACAAACATTTCCACTATCTATAAATCTTAAACTGGGACCAGGCTAGAGGTCTGAGAAAGTATACTGAGATGAAAAGGTCTGCACAGACTAACAAAGCTACCTACTTGGGGCACAGCTGCCAGACCTACTGTAAGCAAGACTTTTCCGGTGATATGACTATCAGAAGCCATTGCAGAGGCGTAAACCAAGATACTGAATATGTAGGAGAAAAGACTGAAGCCAATACGATGCTCAAACTGCAAAGTGCACAGCTCCTTTGAATTGTTCTGACCTTGTTCAAATGACCTAGAAAGGCAGAGGATTTGAAATTGCACAAGTGGGAGATGGAGGGGGATGGATTCCCAGTTCAGTCTGGACCAATTACAAAAGAACATTTTCTCCCTCCCACCTCCTTCTTTAGCTATTTTCAGAACAAAATGCCTTTTTCATACTCTTGCCAAAAACATAATGAATACCATGCATGTCAAAGCCAATAATTAGCACGTACAAGCAAAAGCACAGAAGACTTGTGCATCCTTCTTATGGGTGGGCCTGACTGAACAGGTACTGCTCCCCACGTAGTTAATTAGATACAGAAAATGGTTGGGATTCTCTCTATCATAGTTGGTAGCATTCCAGTGCTCCAAGCCACACAGTGTATTGGGTATACTTAGTTTTCCATGTTTCAAACTACTGCCAAATAGTGCCTGCACTGCCTTCTTCAACAGTTCAGACTGAAATATCCACGCGTTTTAATGTGCTTATTTTTACCTTTGTTAGCATAAAATATTTTCTGATACGTGACACTCTTCTTAGTCTTAAGTTCTTTCAACTTTAAAGCTGGGAGGAATACAGAGTAAAAGACCACCTCGAATTTTCCAAGTTTTTGGGGTCCAGTCTGTATTGGACTAAATTAGATTAACAGAATCTGGACGTCCTTCACCTGGAGCCAGAAAAAAGTCTTTGGAGTAATTTGATTTTCACACTTTGCAGACTTTACTAGGTCAAGACACAGGTACTGTAGGATCTCCTTCCTTGTCTACAGACTACCGAAACAGTACTTGTGACTTCACGTCATCTCTGTGGTGACTGCAAGAAAATGCACATTGGCATTAGGGAGGAAAAAGCTGCTTAGTTTTTAGTAAAGAGGATTTAAATAAGCTCTATAAAGAGTTACATTTTGGTAGATGAATTATTTATTCTTAATTTAAGCAATTTACAGGTGAAGAAGAGAGGTGTGAGTAAAAGTCTTCTTTCTTTAAGGCTGCCAAGTTACAGATGATGTACCGGGTTTGAATTAATGAGCATTTCAAGTAGTTTTCAGCAAAGGGAGAGACAAATGTGGGAATACCAGGTAACTGAAGAAAGTAATGACCTCCATCTCTGGTAGTATGCTGATACTTAGATATGTCTCAAACACCAGATTTGTACAGAATTAAATTTTGAAGGGGCTCTGAATGCAGAGAAGGAGAAAGCTATAGAAACAAAATAGATAAGCTCATGGTCTGAGGGAGTGAGAGACACCAAGAGAACTTTCACGGTGACACTGCTGATACAAAAAAGAGGCCAATTATCATAAAAAGACTCTTTAAACTTGAAGAATGACAGAGAAAGTTATTCCTCATATTTTAGGTTAAATCATTTCACTTCCTTATCAGATCATCATATTTTTAAAAGTTTCTATACTGTAGTGACCTAGTTTTTAAGCCACAATACTTACCCATTTCCTGTAAAAAGTCTGTGCTCCCATCTATTTCTAATATCCTTTAACTTTGTCAAATCTAAATCACAAAATATCTATCTCCATTAAACTGCTATTCCCACCCCAAGGTCCACCTCCAGCTCTGGTTGCTGGAAAACAGGATGGCACATGAGGGAAGGATCACTCCAAAAAGAGCTGCTCTTTCTTTTCCTTGTACTGGCTACCAGCAGAAACAGACACCAGGCTGTGCAAAACAAAAGCAAAAAACCCACCTTCTTCTTATTGCTGCACAGCTTTGGCATTTACAGAACATGCTCTCAAGACTTCTAACAGTATTAGGTCTATGTTTTACACCGATAATTTTAAACTACAGAAAATTCTACAAATATGAAAAAGTGCTGAGTTCGGATGTTCACAAAACCTGACTCACTAAATTCCTGAATGAGAACAACAGATGTTTTCCATTTGCTTCTGTGCTACTGTATTTATTTAGCTACCCTTGTAAGAGCAAAATTCAAAAGGAAAAGGGAATGTGTGGTAAAACCAAGAAGGAAATCATAAGAACTGGATTTTTATCAGAAAAAGGCCCCTTTGCTTGAGTGGCTTTAATACCACCATTTCTTTGTGAAAGAAACCCCCAAACACATCAAAGTCCTAAAAGTAATGACCTTCTTGAAATTCTTTAGGCACAAGCATTAAAATAATGGATTAAAACCAACTCTTTCATAAAGCAAAACTGTAAGTAGAGTTTGACACATTATCTGTGTGTTTTTAGCTTACAGCAAGGTTGGCATCAAGTGAAATCAAGTGATGAAGACTGGGTGGGGGGCAGGGATCATGCAAAGGAATCTGGCCCAGCTATCTGTGGTTAAAGCAATTTAATTACTTAAGGGTGTTGTGTAGTCAGTCAGTCTCTACAGCATGGACTAGCAATCCATTACCTCCATGGCATTTTTATCATGCATTTTTGTGCACGATAAAAAAGAAAACATAGTTGTTGCACTAACATTTTTCAAGTGATATATTAAGCATTTTTGACATGCTCAGAAAAGCATGAACATAAATAAGTTTGCAGTTGCCATAAATTTTCAGAAAGAGCAAGTGAATTTTGATTGCTTGATGGTATTTCGGTTATACAAATAAGGTTGCTTAAACAATGTACTTTGATTAATTTAAAATATGCCCACTTAAAGCTCTGGGCACGTACACAAAGTATTGGCAAAGGCTTCTTACACACACACACTCTTCCCAAGGTCTAGAAATAAAGCCTTCCTTGCTTCCCTTCGTCCCAAATTCAGCGCCTCCCATCACACCCTCTCATCCATTTAACTCGCCGCCCTTGCCAAGTTCTGGAGAAAGCCTGGGAAACTGGACGCCTCGTGTGGAGTGGCTGGAAGGTCACCCAGTACGTAATCGCTGCCGAGCTGCGAGCTGTGCTCCCAGACTCCTTGCCTTCAGACGGCGGGGTGGTCGGCTTCAGCGCCCTGTCCCGCTCCAGCCCACGCGAGAGGCGGCCAACGCTCGTATCAGCATCAGCAGCAGGCTGCTCAAAAGCAACAGCTCAAACCTCAACAGGCTGCAGTCAGCAGGAAGGCTGCAAAGCAGTGATACAATCACAGGGTATCTCAACACAGACACTTTGGACCAGCTAGAATTACGGATTTGAATATGCATTAGAGCATGGCATGCACCATCAGTCAGCTGCTGTCACAGCAGCCGAGGGACACAGCATCTCGAGTGCTGCCTTTCTGTAAGCGAAGGCTGTTGGTGTTGTGGTTCATTTTTTTCCCAGGTGAAAGCGACACCTGGCACGACCGTTGCCAACAAAACACAAGCAGCACAGATAATGTCTGTGCACAGATAAATCTGCTTTGGATGTGCTGAAGGGAGAAGTGCTGGGCTGCTGAGTTTTTTTGATGCTGCTTCCATTTTACAACATGGTTACCTCAAGTATCGCGGGATTCATGGTGCTTGACACTGAGTAAGAGAGAAACACCACAAAACATAAACTCTCATTCTACTGTAGGAAATTCTTAAAATTATCTTCACCTTGATTTATGGCTTTATAAAGAGTTGAACTACACAGAATTATCCAAAGCTTTGCTCTAGGATATCGTGCATGTTTTACTTTTAACATAGGATATCTAAAATGTCTAAAATGAGCTTGTACAGACAAAAAAGGAGTCACTTAATTTTCTGTAACAGCAACACCAAATAGAATGAGAAGATAAGAGATAGTATTATTTTAAAGCCTCTGAAAATATCCAACAAGGATGAAAATTTTATGTGAAACCCGACCATTTATTTATTAGTACATAAAGCATCGTCCTGAAATCTGCCACTAGAAAGAAGCATTCACCTCATCGGTGTTACTGGCAGATTAACATTTCAGCCCTAGGTGTCAGAAACCGAAGGCGTGTGAGTCAAGTTTTCTATCACTTCCATCTTCTCCTCGTGGAATAGGAATATCTAAAGGCTGAACACTGAGCTTCTATTTTCATCTTTCTGCAAGATACTATCACTGGCAAAGCTGGAGCATAAGAAAACTCTTATAACCTCAATTTAACTTCAGACGGATGTGCATGGTACAAAGCCAGTGAAGTGATAAATAGTTTCTGGCAGCTCACTCTTCCTACCTTGAGTAGTATTACAGTTTAGCATTGGGGTTGCCCATTCAGCACAGGAAACAGGGGAAGCAGTGTAGCATCGTCTCAGGCTATATTCACAGATACTTCATAGAATTCCTTGGCAAACAGTCAGCAAGTACTAAAAAGAATAAAAAGTGGCTTTATTTTGCGAACAGATATATCTCAAAAGGATCCGCTCGGAAACCTGCGAGAGGGGAAGCCTAGGCTGGGGTTAAAATAGCGGGTTTATTCACTTCTTCACAGAGCACAATAGCTTTACTGATTCATTCCACAAGTCATTTGCTAATTTTGCACCTTGGAAATGAGTATGGACACACATACAAATTAACACTTGCAGCAAAGGCACATGAAATGCCATTTCGCAGAGCAAACCCTAATGAAAACGTTTTAATGATCTTATTACTATTTGCACCAGCTTCTGTGGCAATATTGAGGCTGAAGAGCCCAGTTCTGCAACCATTACTGTCCGTACCTCACAGCAGCAAGCTGCTTCAGTTGACAATTTGCATGAACCATGGCTGCAGAAAAGGATGCTCAGTAATCTGCTAAGTTGTCACTCTCTGAGGAAAACAACAATAAAAGAGGGATTCATAAAAATACTCTCCTTTTTCTCCAATGCTACACCTTAACAAAATAAGAACGTTCAGAAAATTCCCTAGCAAATGACTTGCCAAGCAGAAGCACAGCTGACAGTGCTTTTCCCAGATCTCAGGCTATCCCTCCCTTGACCAGAGATTTTCAGATGGCAAGACTAATTTGAGAAGCTAGTACAAAAATCATTTGAAATTAATGTCATAAGCTAAATCACCCCTGTTGTAACGCCACTCAAATCAGTTAAATTGCTCCAGGAATTAATTGGTGTCCATGTGTTTAACATTTGTTACTTGAACAAAGAATAAAAAAGGTGCCAGATTTCTTGACACTATTTCTAATTAAACCAATCATAGTGTGAGCCTTTACATCTGCAGGATTCCTCATGGAAAGAACAGATCATGTACAGCATAATGAGTATCAAATGCCGTAAAAATGCACAGTAACCTTTGTGGTGCAGCACTTAGGAATTGGCTGCTCATTTGTAAAATATCTGACCCTTCTCCCCTTCCCAGTGCCAAGAAAAGAAGTAAGCATGCGTATTTGTCTTCTGCACTGAAAAATTGCAAGTAAGTAAATAAACGTTACCGACAAAACTAAATTCCTAACAGAGAGACAGAAAAATGCAGCCTGATCTCCCGAACATAGCCACCGTCCTGCTGCTCCGTTACTGCTGTCTCCACCAGGCTCACCGTGAGATCGGACCTAACTCCAGGAGCCTACTTAGTGGCTGCTTTTATGCAGACAACAGGGAACACTGCGGTAGAAAAAGTGCAGGGTAAGCAGTGTGGGGCTGTGCTTGTGCCCCGACTTCACGGTCTGTGCTGCACCGTGTCCTCGTGGGTCCTTCTATGTCTTCTTCAGGCAGAGACAAAGCCCCAGAGGTTCAGTGCTGCAGCAACCACTATTACTGTCACCAGCAGAACCTTGGGAGGTCCAAAGCCTTGAGCAGGTTCCTGCTAGACAGGGAGGGTCAAGCTGCAGACCATGTGTATAGTTTCAGTGGCTTCCTCTCCATTTCCAATCCCTGCTCGAGGTGACAGTCTCCGATACCAAGGCCTCAAAGATGGTTTTGTTCCTTTCCAGCCTACCACCTTTGCCAAAGCCTTCTAGACAGCTAAGTGCCTGGATGGATGTCATCCCTAGGTCAGCAGAAAGACAGCCTGTTGTCCCAACTTGCTCAAGTGCTAGCTATCAAAAAATCACACGTTATCGATGTCTGATTTCATCCACAGTTCTAGACTGAACGTGGCTCATTTCAGGCCTGAGAGTACTTACGGAGGGAGTTCTACCTTTGAAAGAATGGAAAACAAACAAACAAACCAAAAAAAAAAAAACCAACCTCATTTTGGTAGCAGGGTTACTTTTCCCTTCTGTGCATGGAAGCTGTGCAGAAGTGCTTGGGGATGGTAACATTGGATGTTCTTGGAGAGCAGATTGATGGCCAGCGTGCAGGTGAGACCGTCAGAGCGGTGATAAATGGCTGTGGGGCATGGCTGTGGCTCATCGTAAGACCATCAGCTCGCTAGAATACCCACATGTACAGGGCTATAATGTAGGTATTATTTTTTATAGACAACTGCAGATATAAACATCCTGCCCTTGTACTGCATAAAATATTATAAATAAAATAGGAAATTACCGTACTCACTTTATTTTTAGTTCGTGTTACAACACTGTAAATAAGAGGCCATACACAGCATCAGTAAACCACTCTGAGGCTGCTTTTGGAATCATAACAGAGTATTTCTGTAGCTGAAGGGGCAGACTACAATGAAATTCTCAGCCCGGTAAAGAAAAGATTGTGTACACAATCTATTTTTCTTTTTGAGATGGAAAACTTTGTTGTCAGCACGCTCCGGCAGTATGCGTGTCTCCGCGCGCACAGATGCGCCCATACAGACACATTTTAATGCTTACAGTAACGCAACTGATCACTTTCCAGACAGGAACATGTGGCTCTCTTGCTGCGTGTCACGCAGCCAGCAGTGACTCCAGACAGGCTTCCTACTACGAGTTTTTTTTTTGTTTTTTCTTTTTTGAGAAGTGCCTATGTTTAGATAGCATTTCTGCAATAGAAAAGTGCCTGCAGCTAAGCGGAGAGTCACGACACTTTTGAAGATGACAGCCGATCGCTCGTGGCTATTGAAGTCAGACGGGGCAGCAACTGCAGAGGGAGGCAGGGGGATCTCCGGTGGTTGACGGCACGCAGCGTGTATACGAGGCTGTCGGGGAAAGAAGTCTTCCTCCTGGTAATCTTCTAACGTGCCACGACGAATATATTTGAGAATGATGACAGGATCTGGGGCACGCCCAGACACCACGGCAGCCAACCTGCCTCGGCTACGAGATTATCCCTACTTCTTTCAGCGGATTTTTTCCGGACTTCCAGCTCTCAACAGCAGTAAACGTAAAAAAGCACAGAGCCATCCCGATCACTGTTTATTAGGCTAAAAGATATTGTTTGGCCTTCCCGATACGCGTTTTTGAAGAGAGCTGGGAATGTTTTCATTGGCCTGGGGGCCGGAGCTTGTACTACACGGGCAGATGCGGAAACGATTTCACAAACGCACGAACCACCCCGGCCTCTGTAACGGGAAGCAAATTAACGGAGAAGCACACCGGGATCCTGCACACAGCGGGTGAAGCCCTAGCTCCGTATCAGGCAGGGAGAGCTCTGTCATTGCCTTCAACGCTGGGACACAGACTGCTCCCACCCCACTTTTCTCTTAAAAATAAGGCGTTCTGGTGCTCTCCAGTCTTTATTAGTGAAGCTCCTTCATTAGGGTCATTTGCCATTCGACGTACGGTCCCCTTTTCTCCTAATATTTTAGCAATTTGTTTCAGTAACACCTCTGTATCTGACATTTATTATAGCACAAATCTATGTTAGATACTTGCTAGCTCATCAGGTCCAGCAGCAGACTCCTTGAGTCAGCTTGACGAACAGCCAGAGTTCAGAGTCTCCCCATAAATAATGACTGTGTCTTGTCAGTTGGTTTGGCCTCCACCGTGCAGTAATACATTGCCAAAGCAGATGGGGCTGCTCTCGGCTGCCATTCCCTGTCTTTTGAACTTCCTGTTCTGTGTATGGTTCTCATCAGCGCCCATTCTGCAGAGAACACCTACTTCACAAAGCTGAAATACTCCTTTCTTTTTTTTTTTTTTTTTTTTTTTTTTTCCCACACCAGAAAGAAAATAGATGAGTATTTTCTGTGGTTACAGAGTGAAAAAATATTAAAATATCTGCATTTCAATGAAAGTTTTAACCACTCTGAAAGCTATGCACGGTTTAAGCTAAATAAAACAAAAAACCATAAACCTAATCCAAGCTTCAAAGGGGCTTAAATTCTATTACATATTATTCACAAGCTTTACCTACCTTGTAAAAATGCTTTTCTGATCTTTAATTTTTATTGCAGCCACTCAGACGATTAACTTCTACATTCACAAAAATACTTCTTAGTTTCTTCAATAAACGATTTTGCTGATTTGCACGGCAGCACCGAGTGACCTCGAAAGTTGAAAAATGCCCCAGTTCTGTGCCAAGGCACCTCCCCTGCTGCTGCAGGACGTTCTGTGCGGGGTGCGCCTCGCAGGCATCGCTGCACGCAGCTCTAGCAGCTACGGCTTGAGAAGCTGCTTTGCAAAGTCTCATTTCATCGCCCTTACAAGTTGAATATGTGGGGAATCAATTTAAAAATACTGTAGATTTGTGGCATTAACCATTAAATGAGAATTGTACAGACATTTCTATTTGCAACAGCCATGCCTCCTTACAGGGCTTCATAGAGGGATGTGTAGCCAAGCCCAGCTATGATTAGTTTGAGGAGAAAAACTGCAGACTTACACTTCTTAAAAGTTTCCAGCTTGGCGTTCCCCACTGTCATTGCCTCGTTGTGCACACCTCTTGCCCCTGCACGTGACAAACCCACGCTGTGTGGCACAGGATCACCACGCTGGATGGCTCGGGCACTTGGAGCCGCCCTGGCTGGGTGATGCTGCACAGTGACGGCACGTAATAGAGGCACATGCACACATGGCTGCCATGTTTCAGTAAAAATAAGCTCAGTTACACACCACTTTATGCAGCAGCACGTGCTGTGCAGCCCAGCCACGGAGAAAACAACGTGCTGGGGACATGCCAGGATATTCTGCATGCACAACGTAAGCGCACTGCATGATCCCTGCTGCACAAGTACTGCTGCTTCGCTGGGAAAGAGAAGAGGGTGGCACCAGGGAGCGCTGGAACTCCTTTCTCTTGCCCCAGCTTGTTCTCATGGTCTGATCCACATTGTACTTGTTAAGTCTTCAGTTTGTTAAGTCATTAAGATAAAAAGCTCCCAATTACACAGATTTTGGCACTAACAGACTCCAAGCATCTGTTCTTCAAGGCAGGCTGAATGCCACCGTCCTTTCAGGAGACAGACTCATGAAGGTAGGAGTGGGTAGGGCAGGCTTGGGAGCCTTCCCAACCCCTTCTGCAGATTAATTAACTGGGTTCACCTCACTTTACAGCCACTCTGAGCAACATCTTTTGGAGTGCATGGTAAGAAGCATCTCCAGCTGCTGCTGAGGCTCCGGCAATGACTGGTCGAATCTCTATTCCCTGCATGTAGCAGTGTTGTTAACTATGCTAGAAGGACTTCATTTTCCTTTTTGCTTCCAAGTAAGACCTAACAGAAGAATCTACTTGCACTGATATGGAATGCCACCATGTTAAAGTGACCATATCCTGCTCTACTGGCTTACGGATGTTACGGTTTTTTACTGCATTTCTAATAAAGATTTGAAAAAACTACGAAATTTGCTAATGATACAAACTAGAAGCCCTTCTCATCTTGATTCAAAACATTTTTTCAAGGAGAATCTTCTAGGAAGAAGCAAAAAATGCTTGTAACAAGCTCGCCAGAGCTCAAAAAACAACGAGAAAGATGCACTGCACTGCTGTAAGATTTCTATTTTATTCTAGGCTCACAGCTCATTGTTAGATACACATCAGAGTTCAGAGAACTTGGTTCACCTTAAAAAAATATAAAAAGTATGTGGTTTTTGTTTTGAGTGGGGGATCAGCTTTGACGGGGGGGTCTCCGTTACTGTACGCAACAGCACGGTGCAAGGTACAGACTACCTGCACGATGCTCTTTCTGCACTTCGAGGGTCGCTTTTTGACCCCAGCAACAGAAGTCTGTATGAGAAGACCAACGTGGCCTTGGGAAATCCTACAGGCTTCCTGTGCACGCTGCTCTGCAGGATGTGAGCGCACTGTCCCGTTGATAGCTAATCCGCTTTCCTAGAGGAAGTAGCACAACCTGGGGTTGAATAAACTTATAAAGCATTGATACTTGTCAACATCGGAACTGCTTCTGGTCCGTTGCTGTGAATAGCCTGCTGAAACCACTTCAGCTGACACTGGGTAATACGTGGAAGATCCATCTTCCTTCCCAGCCCTGGGGGCGGACCGGCAGCCGCTGGGTAACTTCCAGCCAGCCTCCTCTGAGCAAGCACTTTCACATGCGCGAGGTATTTCAGTCCTAGGCATGAAAAAAATAGGGGTAATTGCCATGTGCTAGCACTAGCAGGGCAGGGGCTGGGAAGCAGGAATTTCTGCGACAAAGCCCAAAGCCACAAGGGATGAGAAGACTCCAGGAGTCCTTCTCCTCTGTGCCTGTGGCAGAGGGAACGGAGCTGCCTCTGAATTTCCAGGGAACAGGAAGGGGATGTGGGAAACTCTCTGCTGTTTGAAACTGCCTTAGCTGCTTCTGGTGAACACATCAATAAATGCTATTCAAAAACTCAGCATAAATTTAATTACGGGTACCTGGGCAGCGATTTTTTAATGTAAACAGTTCTCATGGATATATGAGAGCTGGCTCTCTGTCAAGAAACACACAGAGAAGACCTACCCTCTCCAACCTTGCAAAGAACTGGTTGTAACTAAAGAAAAATTCCCACAGGAATATCTTTTTATGTCCATTTACTTAAACTGAAAGTTTTGATGAGCAAAAATGGGAGATAAGAGAATAATCTACCTGACTTGCTTGAAAAAAGTCCATCTACCTCTGTATCCATATTTTAAGTCATATTTCAAACCATTTTACCTAAAAGCTGAGAACAAAGAGAGTATTTTTATTCACTCTAAAGGCCTACCAAGATGAGAATGTCTGCATTTAATTTTTTTTTCCAGTATCTTCTGACAAAGATATTTGCCATCAACCAGAAATTTCCATTCTGTATTCCTCCTGTTTTATTTGCCAGCCTGCTGGGAAAATATTGTCAAGTTTAATTTTTCCCATGCTCTTGTTCTGAACAGTTCCTCCTTTTTGAATCACATCGTCTGCATTATCTGTGGGTCTCAACTTTCTCCAGCTCTCCCCTGTCCAACTGGAGGTTTTATTTCTGCGCAGTCCTGCCATTCTCTAAGCCTGCACCCACGGTGCACAGCCACCAGACTGAGACTGAACGTGGTACTGCTACATGTTATGCAAGAAAAACTCATCTGCACACCCAAGAAGGAGCACAGAGAGATGATGGCAGGAGGGGGAGCTCAGATAACACCCATCCCATCTCATCCCATCTCATCCCATCCCATCTCATCCCATCCCATCTCATCCCATCCCATCCCATCCCATCCCATCCCATCCCATCCCATCCCATCCCACCATCAGCCACCAGCCCATCTGCACAAGCCCAGACGAGCACAGGGGCACAAAGGCAGGTGAGGAACCCAAACTTAGGACTCAAAACAAGGGACACCCTGTCCAGGCCCCTCCTAGGGCTGTCCTGCGAGACCCCCAGCCCCAGTGTTAAGGCGTGAAGCCTATCACCACGAGTCAGTGCTGGAGGAGCATCTTTTGTGCTGAGGGGTGTGCTGCCTTGGGTAGGGGACTTGCTATGGGATATGGGTGGATGCGTGTGGTCTGTGTGCTTGTAGCTACTGGAAATACATCTTTAGTGTATAGCAGCAGCCTCACCTCTCTTGGGCTGCCAAATCCAACAGGATATATTTTCCCCAAATAGGAAGAGCAAAAGCTTTTTCTAAAGCTAAATGCCATTTCAGAAAAGAAAACAACTCAGAAAATATTTTCAAACACCTGAAAGCAATGGCAGGAGACAAATTATAGCTCTTCTAAACTACCAGATGCCTTAGCTTTCCGATAAGCATTCAGCTTTCCAGTACCTATTAGCTAACTTACACCTTTGGAACAAAAACGACTGGAAAAGTCTTCCTTGGCAATTGTCAGTCCCTTGTTACTGTACTGTTTTTGCAGGCCACTGAATTGTAAAGTCCTACTTTACTGAGCTCTGTTTGAAGAACAGGCTGCAAGAAGGGGATTTTTGCTCCCTTTGTGTGTCAGAAAGGCAACTACTCCACAGTTAGAAACTTCAGACTGGCTTCCCACATTATTAATAATCAGGTTTATGCTATGCTATCTGTTTTTATACCAGTATTATCCTCTGGTAGATGCAGTCAACACCATTTGCCTGTTCTTTGCCTAACAAGTATGTTTTCTGAGAGCAACCACCACCTCTCTTGGCCTTTATTTAGCTGTGGTTCACACTAGGCAGCGTCCCCACCAAAGATGCTCCTGGTCGGTTCCCTGTTCTTACAAAGCATTCTTCTCCATCCTGTAAAATCCATGCACCTCTTTAGCATCCAACTCTTTCCTTAGCACCCAACAGGGTCTTGTTTTGTCTACAATCAGCTCTTCTTACCTGTGGGCAAACAGAACCAGAGGAAATCACACGCCCCGGTTCGGCAGCATTAATGCCACCTCTGCTCTGCTGTAATTCACTCCCCTGACACGTGCCCAGGACAGGCTGTTGTTCAGAATCGCCCCGCATATATTATAAGCTCCAACACATATTTTCACCGATGAAATTCAGCCCTGTTTCTGTTAGTCCTTGACACTGCAGCTTCTTTCTGCACAGCAGCCCACCCTCCCCTGTGCAGGCAGCTTTGGGTCACCAGCAGCCTACCTGAGCACCCCCCTGCTCGCCGTGCTACAGCCGTCAATGGGACCCCAAACCGGAGAGGGATCCCCGAAGAGCTTTGCTCCCAGCCTCCCCGCGGCCTGACCGCTTCCCTTGCAGCACACCCCACTGCCATCTCCACGACTTTCAGCAACCTGTTCAAAAACCTGAGCTTTAAAAACAAAATTTGAAACGTGTACAAGTACACGGCTATTCCCAACACAGAGCTGTCACCACCGACTTCCTAAATCATACCTGCTTTCTGAGACCCCTTGTCTTTCAAGCACTGGGAACCGATGCTCAGTTTCTTTGACTGTTTTGTTGTGGAACAGAGACTGCACATAAATAAGTCAATTCCAAACAGACATGGCTTTGAAGAGACTCTTCTTAAAACTGATCGAGCTGGCAGATACTGAAAGAATTACTACTTTGGCCATACTAAATACTAAATGCATCCTAAAAACTAAACAGAAATATACACTTCTGGAAAGTGGTATAAACTAGCAGATTGTTATCAGGGAGGAAGAAAGTTATCTGGAAGTGTCATTTATACTGACTTGAGAATGGTTATCAGTAATAAACAACACGAGATCTGTTGCAGAACAAGTGCATTCTGTTCAAAAAAGCTATATAAGGAAGATTCTGTGCCCCAGCCACAGAGGCTATATTATCAGCTCTTTACAGTGCACTTGAAATAGAGCCCTGTGCAGCTCTGGTTTGAAAGACTCTGAAAAACTATTGAAATGAATGATAAGGGAGAACTGAAGAGGCATCTTAATTAAACAGATTTGAAAAAATATCCTTCTTCCTTCAAATCATTCATGGACAAAGCAACTGGGCATTCCTACTTCAGCTACACAACAATCATCAGTTTTATTTTGGCTGCGATCCTGGGATCTTGGTCTTTCCACCTTGGTGCTGGGGAAATATTTTGAATATGCTCTCCTTTCTTGTAAGAAACAATAGGAAGAAAAGCATGAAAAAAAATATTATCAACACCTGCAAACGTGCCTAATATTCAGGCTTCATAAAGCAGCTCTCCTACTGCAAGGGTGTGCAAGAAACTGCCTGGGGACTTGCAGTTGTTGGTGTAAGTGGTCGTTTTCTTGGAGAAATACGACAGAATAAAAAGTAAACTTACTCCGGGGAGGAAATAAAAGATGGGACCCATCTAACTGAGGCAACTAGAAATTGTCCAGTCAGCACAAAATTTCCAAACCTTCATGAGTTGGAGAGAAGAAGAAAGGCCACTTAGAACCCAGTATTGATGCTGGCCAGGGACTGGAACCCATCGCTGCCTGAGTACTGTAGGGTAGCTGCCAGGATCCCCTAGTGATTTTGGTGCCAAAAACACTCCAAACCACAGCAGCAATTATTAGGGTATTTTACTCTTAATGGTGACAAAGCACTTTGGGGGAGAATATTCGCATTCACATTTAGACGTTATGGGAGCCCAGAGTTCCCACCCGTTTTCCAGAGATGCACTGATCAGTGGTTAAGCCAAGCCCTTCACCTTGGGCTTTGGTCCCCACCTTTTGGGCATGGTTAAAGCAGTGCTCAGCTAACTATCAGGCACAGCCTAAACTCATCCCATGGCTACTAGGAGAGAATCTCCCCCCTTCTCCAAGGAAGTTTCCCATCAGTTTTGAGGAGACAGATTCATAAACATTAGTCTACATAAAAATCAACCATGATGTCGCATTCTCGGAGAAGTATCAGTCCTCTTGAACTTTTGATGTCAGAAAGTTGCAACACCTTAAATCCTGAAGCAGTGCTCCAGCCAGAAGGTTTGTAAATACTGTTTAGGTGACCTGTGACATGAAACAGATCAGAGGATTACTGGCAGAGAAGGATCCTTTGAAGTGTCCAATTGTGAAATATGGCACTTTTATTTCTATTCTACCACATCATCAGTACTAATAGAATATGTTTCATCTGTATCTCTAATATAATTTACCTCTTTTTTTTTTTTCCTTCTTCTTTTTTCCCCCCTCTGGTATTTCTTCATTTTTTTTCTGCTGAAAGGGCACTGTCTTTAAAAACGTGATACCCCACCAGCTGAAATACCAGCACGTATTCCCTGCAGTGTGATTGTTTGAGATACAGTCCTGCAAAGCCTGCTCATGCGAGAGCACCAGAAAGGAATTCAGCGTTAGATCTTGCCTTTGCTGCAGAACCATCTTCCAGCCACGGGCGGACTTTGCAGTGCACGCATCTCCATGGAGATACATGGAAGTGTGTATGTGTGTGTACACTCGCGATTCTCTAACTCTCTGGTCGCTAACCTCCTTTACAGATAAAAAACAGATAGCAACGGAAGGGGTCTAGTCAAGTGAAGCTTTAAGGACATTACGATCTGACAGTTCTATCATTAACTGGAAAATTTTCCATTTATCAGGGACCAGAAATGTATCTGTGAGGTGCAGGAGCCCCAGCAGAGGACACTGCCCCCAGCAGTTCTCCCCACACATCCCATCCCTAAAACTCATGGCAGAATGAGAGCCACCAAGCAGCCCCTGAATGATGGCTTCTACTGGATAGTATTTAGTCTTTTCTATTTCTGTTTTCACCACTTTGCTGCTCATGCTGGCAAGGTTCATAACTCCACACATTTTCCCAAGTTAGGTGAGCCATCAGCTGTGTCCATTCTTCACTGCAGTAACTGCTTTCAGTAAGCTACACATTGCTGCAACCCCACTGCTCCCTCCTGAAATTCTTCCAGAAGCCTTGGGAGAACACCCTGCATCCCTAGAGGCTTACTGAAGCGGTGCTTCCCTCCCTGCTTTATCTTTTTTTCTTTCAAACGAGTACCCCTCTGCTGGCTCCGCACCTCCACTACCTGCAGACAGGGAATCGCGTGGAAAGCACGTGCTGATTTCAGAGCCGGGAACGTGAAGAGGAAACAGGTATGAAATCTGCCTCCACCAACAAACCGCTTTATTCAAGTAGGATTCTGCGCTTATTAAGATTTCAAATGGAGATTATGTTAGCCTTTTTTCCAAAGGGTTATGTTTACATAATAACCCACATCACTATGCCTCTGCTGCTGACCTTGTAACAAACATCAAAGCGCTGAACTGGCAGGAACCGCCGGCTCCATCCTAGGAATCCAAGCTTTTTGAAGCAGTCGTCCTTTGGCAGCGGCAGCTTCTTCTGCAGGTGCAGAGGGAACGCGGTCTTTAAGTCAGTTGATTCATCTAGCCCATTTCAAAGGCTCGTTCACTCAAAGCTGGGAAAATCTCTGCTTGCTAGATACTGAGAACCAATTTCCAGTTTACGGATAAGAACCAGATAGCAGCGGGTGGGGCCTGCTCAAGTGAAGCTTTAAGGACATTGCGATCTGTCAGTTAATAATAAAAATGGAAAAATTGCCATTTAGCAAAATGTCTTTGAATTCAGTTTTTAAAATGTCTTCAGCACTTTTGAGGAAGCTTTGTGTAACTGGCTAAAAATGAATTGTTTGCGATTTTTATACTTAATTTCGTTCTACCCAGAGTGATGCAATTTGGAGAAAAAAAATATCAAAAAAAAAGAACAACCAGAGGCCAAGCTTTGTATTTAAGTAAACATGGCTAAATACTGCATAAGTTCCTGATTAACCACATCAGTCTAAATACTGTGTACAAGCAACAGTCCCCTGTGAAGCAGCGTAACCAACAGTTACTAATTAAAAAGAATTAAGCACGAAAATAAACAGCAAGGACTTCACCAGCACATCGCCAGTGTCGTGGCATGGCTTGACAGCAACCAACGGTGACACGGGGCCGCCTGCAGTCGAAGATACCCCTGGGAGACAAGGCTCAGGGGAGCAGGGGAGCTCCCCAGGCCCGGCTGCCAGGCAGGCAGAGAGGGGAATGATGTCAGGGAGGCTGATTAGATTAAAGCGAATAAAGGAGAGAGCATGGAGATAGAACCAGAGCCCTTGCAGACAAATGACGGTGAGCGATGGGAGGGAAGCGGGATTCAGCCTCGTCAAACACCAGAGCTGATCATTCATTAGGCTGTTTCTGCTATTACAGAGACACAAGTTGCAGGACGACGGAGGCACGAGCTAAGCGATGAAGGGTGCGGGAGGAGGGCTGACGAGATTTCTCCTATCTCACAGAGGGCTGCCAGCTATTTTGTTTCACCAACAGTTCGACGGCCAGGGGAAAGACAGAGCAGGAAAAGCAGCAGGATGCCTTGGTGAAAGCTGAGGAATCTGTGACTGTGACTGATAACGTGCTAATTGTGTGGCACCAAAGTTCACCAAGCAAATGTTCAGACTACCTGGCTGCCACGAGGACTTTACAAACCCTCTCCCCTCCTTCCAAGCCAGCCTCTCGGCTCTCCCTTTGGCACTGCAAACTGGCTCCCTAGGGGATGCTGATGCAAGCTTTGTACAAGCTGCACTGCAAACCGGAGCAGGGAATTAACCCGGGCTAAAACCAACAACCACCTGCCAACGCAATGCTGCCGTAAGCCGCCCTGCGTGGGAACCGGTACAAAAGGCCAGTTTTTCATTTCTTGTCCTTAGACCTGTGAACAAAAATAACATCTTTTCTGCTGAATTATCCTGCATAGGGATATTCTTTCTTTTTCTTGCAGCTACTGAAGAAAACTAGGCAAACATTTTACGTGAAGTCATGAATACTTACAGTAATGAATGAATCATTGGTTCTTTCATGAATGAGTCACTGGTTATTTCACGCTGATTACATGGTGATGCTTGATAATGGTGTATGCATTTGTCTGGATGAACTGAGCAACTTTATCAGAATAAACCATCATTTGTATTCATAAATGAGAACATACACTATGAAGCTGCATGGCCAATCCTAGCTATCGGTCAAAAAGCCACATAAAAGCTTGTATTCAACACATTTCTAAAAAGAAAATCTTACGTTTTTTATGAAGTGTGGAAGATGCTAAAGGCGTAAAAGAATACAAGCTTCTTACTTCTGTTTTCTCTTGGTAGAGAAAAAACAGGAGTGAGTCACTGCTTGTAAAAGAAGGCAAATTGATTGTGTGAAGGAAATTATGAAAGGAGCCACTGGATAAGACAGTGTTTGGAGTACCATTTTCTTCTCTTCCTTCCCTCTATTCCCATGCAAAGCTTCAGATAATGACGGCTTCCAGGCCAGCAGCACTCCCTTCTCACTTCTGTACTAATAAATGGGGTGGGGAAACAAAGCCAGCGCTCAGGGTCTGCACGTCCCCACCTCGGTCACCCTGCAGCCCACCAAGGCAGCCATGTGGGGGCACGCAGAGCCCACAGCCCAGCTCCTGCTCGCTGCTGAGCCCGAAGCTCGGATCTCCTCGGCAAGGCACGGTGCACCCTTGGGCTCCTGCTGCTTTACGGTCAGCAGCCAGAAACCCGGGCAGAGATCCGCCTGGGAGCATCTGCAAAATATCACCGGAGCGGTTCCTACTAAACCTATGACTGCAAGGGAGCGCTTGGCCACAGCGACTGCCAGTTGTATGGAAGGGCCTTCCATCTTGTCAAAGTAACTGGTGAACCATGTGCAAAAGCTCTTACCTACCAGTACCTACCAGCTCCTGAGATCAATCTCTATTTCCACCATCTCAGGCACTCAGCATAACTAACCATTGACATCAAGGCTCCTCTGTTTACGAGCTCCATAAAATGTAAGCAAATGCTTTGCCTAACAAGTCCTTTAGCTGCCATTTTCCTCATGACAATGTGCATTTCACACGGCTGTGCCTTCCATACTGCATCACATTTGGTGCACACTGGAAAAAATGTATGCAGAGGTAGGAGTATTGACCACAGGCATAAGGCAGCATGATTATTTCGACCCTTCAGCAGTAGCTCTGTTTTTATTAACACAGATGCAAACACAGAGGCAGATTAATCATAAAATGTCCAAAGCACAACTACTTTTTATCCAGTTTGTCAAGGGAATAATTTAGTATGGAACAGAACTGGAAAGCAGACAACAATTTAGCATAATAGCTACTTCTTCCTTTCTGTTTCCTTAAGATAATTCAAAAAAAAAGTGTGTACTTTAAATATTAAACAGTTAAAAATTAAAATTTAAAATTAATATAAATCACACATAAGCAGTGCATGCCTTTTCTTGTTGCAAAACTGAATTCATCATACAAAAATATTTACTATATTAAGGTTTCCCACAAGGCTAATATTTCTGCACAATGAAAGTAAGTAAATGGTTTTGCGCTTTCAGACCCACCGGTGATGATCTTACCACTTTACTATTTGTATCATCCCTCAGTTCAGACTAAAATTTTCTACCTAATGATGATTTTCACCCCTAGGAACACTCCTCTTGTGATGTTCATTAAGAGCTTGAACAAACCCATTGAAAACCCTCACTTAATGCAGGAAATTCTGCTTTTCTAAGCCTTTCCAGAGGGGAGACTGACAATGCTCACATTAAAATCTAGCCTCAAAACATTTTTTTTATATTGTACTTTACTATCTTGAATTTATTTTTTGTCTGGAATATCTTCAGTATTACGGTATTGCCTTTCTCTACTTATAGAAATATTTCATAAAATTTTCCTGGATTATTGGTATTATGCAATGTTGTGAAACGGTTAAATACAACTTTTTTGTTTGTTTTCTCTATCCATTTCTCTATGGAGCAATGTTGCATAATGTCACATATTTCCTCTTTTCTCTTTATTCTGAAATTTTCATGCATTACGATACCCGATTCACTAGATTTTAGACTACTTAACTTGCAATTCCGATTGGATTTTCAAGGTTCCTGATGTAGGACTTCTTAATTGGCACTATCATCTTCACTATTTTTGTATTAGATAACAAACATCTGCAAAAACGTCTGCAGTCATTGTTTGATCATGATGACTAAAAGACATTTAAAACAAAGCTCAAACCCCTTTTTTGCTTCAAGGACTCCAGTATTGCCTAGTGATCAGCACTAACACTCTACAATTTTACGCTTTGTTCCTTTACAGCAACCCCTTGCCCACCCTGATCTCGTTACTAACATTGTTGTGTGGGCAAATTGGTCATTTTTACCAAGTGTGGGTGAGTTGAAAGGTTAATGTAGATGATACATACTTCTATACAGTCAAACTCTTCTTGGGGGTGTTTTGTATCTTCCACCAGCTTGACTGGAAACAGAATTTTCACTTTAGGCTATTGCTGAGCCCAGCGTGGTTTGTACAGCACCAGTTTTTATTCTGTAGCCTCTTCTAGTTTGGATAGCAAACACAACAGTTTATTAAGGGCACGACCCAAAGCATGCTGATGTAAGTGGAAGAATTCATATTGACTTCAATGAACTTTGGGCTGGTGCCCAAGTAAACTGAAAGACATAACCACTACTTAGTCAAAAATAGTAATGCTCTTGAGACCTCATAATGTTTTTAGGGGTGAGAAGCATTCAAATCAAAAGATAAATTTTCAGCTCATTGTTAAGGATCCTATGAACAGCTGCCATTGATAGCTACGCTGACCCTCCAATAAACTTGTAATTTGTATGACTCGCATACGTAGATATCTGACTGCATGACTTGCAGGCAAACCAAGGAGAAATCAGATTAGCCACAGTACTTAACAGCAGTAAGAGCTTGCACAATTCCACCTAACTGTTTAGAAAGAGCTCTTCTGGCAGCAGTGTCCTTTGGTCAGTATGAATTAAGGCCATCTCATCTCTTTATGTTTGAAGATTCTTGCATACAAGATAAATGTAATTCATTAAAATTAAGAGGAACAATGATTTCTTTAATCTGTGATAAATTAAAAGGTGATAGAAAATCTTTTTAAGGGATGTTTTTGGAAAGCTCCAGGCTTAAAAAAAATCCCAGAACATTTTCATATTCCCTTTCCACTTATTTAAATGCTTTCCGACATACAGAAAAAATCCATCTGTTATGCTCATGATGTCTACATCTTCTGTGAAACAGAAGCATAAATTCCCCACCCCCTCCTTTTTTTCATTCTTTTTAATGAAATGTCTACATATTAAAGGAAAAACTTTAAAGAATCATGAGGAAACCTTACCTCCTGCAAGCTATTAAGTTAACACACAAGTTTTCTAGCGAATCAAATACAGGAATAGATCCGCATCTATACCCTCAACAACAGTGATTTATTTATTGGTGTTTTTCTGCTATATGCCAAATTTAAATAAACTATTATTATTAGTTCAGCTACATTTTACTTCAATTGTTATTATTCACATTAGTAACTCAAACTCTATGCCTCACTGCTCTTTCAAATGGAAAGACAAAATTTTGACATGCGGGAGATACAATAAAAGACATTCAATGAGATAACATTTTAGGAAGATAAAACACTTTGGCGATGCTGCGAATATTCAGCAGGCATTTTCACTTCAGCTCCATCCTTCCCTAGAGGGCCTGTGAGCGCCATGTGGGCAGCACATTCGGCTGCAGCCGTGCCCCGCGCAGGCCTGGACCCTCTGTGGGTGCAGAGGCTGGCACCGGACCCACTGGCCAAGAGCCCAAGTGGGTGCCCAGGTGGCAGGCTGGCAGGCGGGTTTTCCTCAGGGCACGTTAAATACGGTACGTGTGTTTTAAAGCTAACAAAATATTAGGAATAACATCAAAGTCTAGATGGAGTCTGCACACAGCAAATTCTCGATCCAATTTGTATTGCTGGTTTTTCTGGCATTCTTCTCGTACCAGCTCTGAAGCTGTTTTTATTCTTATATGTTGTGTATTTTATTGTGCTCTACATTACACTCTTCTGTATTAGGATGAAATTCACCCCAGTGCAGCAAGTTGTGCTTCAATTAAACACTTATGAAACCTTCACAACACAGCTGGTGCTTAAGTGACGGGTGATACAATTTGCGATAGCGATTTGCTGTTCTAATTCGATACGGGATGAGGTAGCTGGGCAGGTGCAGGTAACTTTCTCCCCAGAGGTCTGCCCCAGAAAGAGAGGCAAGCTAATAATGCAGAAATTGGCCCATTTCAAACAAGATCAGGCTCACCGCTACAGCAGCAATTATTAATTTAAATTCAGCACTGCCAAAACTTTCAAAGGCTAGGCAGAAACCAAAATCACCACCTCGGAATAAATCCTGCAGTGGCTGGCAATAAAAAGGGAAATGTATTTTATGTCAATAATTACCATCTGTAAAGAAAACCCTTCATTAAGAAAAAAAAAAAAAAAAAAGGCGCATGGAAATAATTGTTTAGTCACTATGAATAGCAGAAAATACATTTCTCTGGGATTAACTCCGTGTCAAGTTTGGAGTCTTGAAAGGCTGCCAAGTGTCCGGGCATACATATCTTACCACTGAAGTATGCTTTTGTTTCAGAACGCTTGAGACCCCCAAATGATGTAATCCCCAGCGGAAGACTGACAGGCCTTGAGATACTCCAAAAACACAGATGACACACGAAACAGCAAGCAATCAGGGTAACCATCTTGTGTATTATCCTGCGAGAATCCAGCGACATAAAACTAATGCACAGATAACAGCATCGCTCTGAGCAAAGCAGCAGCGGAACGTCACAAAGACTTTTCCAAAGAAGAAATCATTCTAGAAGGACGATTATCTACATGGGTGGAGGGAAAAAAGATGGAGGGGAACATATGCCTTTCATAATTAGGGGCCCCGACTGTTCTGTAGCCAAGAGGGATTTTTTTACATTTTAAATTTGATTACATTTCAGAATGAAGCACACTAATTGGTATTTCTGCAGCCTGTTTGAAGAGAACCTCATCTACTTAGGGAGGGGGAAAAACAACAAAAACCAGTGACCTTCGTACCATTTATGCCTAATATCAAGTACTTTTGCCCGAAGTATTCACGGTCCCTCTTCTATTGCTGAAGCTATCTCTGGGAATAAGTGCTCTATGACTCATCCCGGTTTATCTCCTCGAAACCAGGAGAGAGATACTAGCGAACAGTCCGGAGTCAAACAGACATTAAACCCAGCAAAACGCACAGCTGCTACAAAGGAAAACAAACCAAGCGGTTCCTTCTCCTGTTACAAGTAAGAATCTGGAAGAAGTTATTTGTACAGGCAACATGCAAGATGGGCACCTCAGATCATCGAGGCAGCAGGTTAAGGAAGGGATGTGTGCATCAAAACGGGCAGAAATCCCCCGTTACTGCAAAATAAACAGCATGAGGCATGCCCAGTTCTTCTCTATCTGTCAGGAACACGGCACTGCTGGAGAAGCAGATGGAAAATGGAAGGAGAAATAACAAAGATTGTCACTTCTCACCTCATAAAATCAGCTGTGAATGAGTATAGATTATCTCTTTTACATATTCTTGTTTCTTGAACTATATGCCATGTAAATGTGTATTTTCTGCACAGAAAAATGCTTCCTAGGACAGAAGAAATGTGAAGGAACCACCCCGAATGTAACTCAGGTGCCATTAACTAGAAGTAAAATATCCTTTAGACAAGGAAAGTGCCGAAGGAAGGAGATGAACTTAATATAAGATCATTTCTGAAGAAAGGAGAATTCGCACAATGTGAAGCGAAGAGAAAGGCACAGATAAATAATCGCAAACAGAAATAAAGCAGCATGCAGCCTTGGTGACCTGGCCTTTCCTGCATGTGGGAGCCTGGGGAGAGCAAAGAGTTTAGGAGGAGGTGGACAAAAACCACAAATGAAGCAAGAAGCTTAGAGAGGACTGGATCCATCATCGCAATCAATCAGTTATTCATAGATCTCACAACTCTCTTGTTGTCAAATACCTGCAGAAGCCACCCGGCACGTTTACTTGCTGAAGAGGCAGGTCCACTTGGAAGCCAACCTGCAATTGCCCTGAGCACTTCACTTGGGCAAGCAGCAGACAGCTATGACGTGCAGCCCAGTTATTGGAATTGCCACTAAAATAATATCATTCTCTACAGTCAAAATGTTGTTTCAGCTTGTACGTGTTTTGTTTGCTTACTCGGGATATTAGCTTGAAAGCATCAAAGAAACAAGAGCAAGTTTGTGAAATTAACCACTCAACAGTTAACGCATGCCAGAACTCTGGTTCCCCAACATGGACAACATTAAGATATGGATGCAATTGATTAGCCCATGTCATTTCTTCTGCCAGAGGATTTTTGCCTCGCTTAGCATACAGGACTTGCAGGGAATATGAGGAGAGCGTGGAGATCTCGGCAGAAAGGGGCAGAAGAAGAAAGATGATGAAGAAGCTGAGGAGTTAGATTCTCTTTCTGTGACGCCTTATTCTTACCTATTAGGCATGGCTACTGGAAGCAAGGCTCTTTCCAAGTGTTTATTGTATTAGGTTTTTCTCACTTGCATCCTCCATTCTAATAAACCCCCTCCAAGCTGACATGAGGGTGCCTCTGCCAAGTCTGTATATTCTCTAATTGCTCCCTCTGCCTTTTGCTGCATGAGTACACGTGGTATACACAGCTCTGTATAACAAACATGCAGATGCAGCAGCAGAAACCAGAAACCTAGGCCTGAAGAAGTACACTTGAATAAACCAGCAGGTCCAGGACCTATATCCACGCATTCCTTACTTCAACACAATTCCACACAAGTCAAATACATATTTGTATTGCTTTTCATTAAATAAATGTGTCTAATTGGCTATGACTGGCTGTTGCCACCTCTCATCAGACAAGTATTTCTACAATAATGTTTATTTTAATGAATAAAGTGGGAAATTAAAACAGAATTAGACATCTGGTTCTAAACTAGCCTAAGTGATGTATAATGCTTTCTAAAATTATGTAGGACCCAAACATTCCTTTGTTATTTACACAAAACTCTTAATCAACAGAACTCCCTCAATCCGATTTTACAAAGATTACTTTCCTTGCCTGACAAAAGGATATCCAAGAAAGAAAGGAAAAAAAAAAAAAAATCCTTAGGCTATGATCTGTGAACTTTCCTGCCATGCCAGACCACAGTCCCAGCGTCTGCAAAACAGAGCAGAAGGGTCACAGCAAAATGTAACTCGACCTGAACTCTAACCAGCAGAGGTGACATTTATTCAACTATAAAATTTAAAACTAAACAAGAGCAAATAAGGAGAAAGGAAATATGAGAGCACAATCTCCATGTTGATTTAAAATACAGGGCCACAACAGATCTACCTCTTAGGTTTATGGCAAGGGCTTGGCTGCATAAGAAGAGATTTGTAAGAAAGCATTCACTTGAACAAGGTTGTGCTTTCGAACGTCTGTATTCTGTGACAATATTTAGGTGTTAGTGAAAACAAAACAGTTGTAGCACTAACAACAACGCTAAGGAAGGTTTTTAAATGAGAAAGGTATATTAGCAAGGTTAACAGATCAATGAAAGTATTTAATCCTGCCTATCCCCTTACATCTGCATTGATCTGTAGACCACAATAGTTTGATCTGTTCCTCAAGCTTGATCTCAGGACTGTTGTAAGCAGGAGGAGCACTGTATGCTTTCACGCTGATTTATACAGAGGAGGAGGTGCGTGACCCTTAATTACAGTACATGTGAAAGCAAATTATCTTGACTATACTGATCAAATGAGGAGAACACCTCCAGAGCCAAAAGCTTGAGATGAGGAGGGAAAAATAGGGCATGCTGACTATAGGGCTGCACGGGCAAATGTTTAAATTCATAAATCGCTGAGCTATTTGCTACATTCTAGAATATTTATATTCCTGGGTCTGCTGTTGAGATACTAACAAAACCAACACAGCAATGGTTTTGCAAAATAAAGGATGGGTTGTATCAATTATTCATTATATTTCTTTGGCTTCACACTGTGATAATGCACAGCCTTATGACTCCATTTTACATACGGGCTCGACTGCTTCTTGAAATACCGTATTTCAACGTGTTACATTATCATTAAAATACACATATATTGCTAGCCTGAAGGCTGATTGCCCAAATTCAAAGGACAGAATTCACCTTGATAAAGTATCATGGAAAGCATGAGAGAGTTGTCGCCATGAGCAAGCTGGCAAAAACAACTGCAAATATCTAAGCTGAAAGTTATTGCTCCTTGTCCCAGCTGAGGCAATGCTGTCTGTGCACTGCCTCGTGCACTGCCAGAGGATGCAGCTTCAAGGAATCAAGAGAACAGGGTGGAATTCCTTGGAACAGACAAATCTTTCTTTCTTTCTTTCTTTCTTTCTTTCTTTCTTTCTTTCTTTCTTTCTTTCTTT